>JAIUZE010033436.1:0-17187 GCA_022085475.1 Heliosperma pusillum | reverse complement strand
TGTCAAGTCTCTTTGTAATGTTCTTATTGAGAATGAACCAAGTTCATATAAACAAGCTATGAATGATCCAAGATGGGTTTTGGCAATGAACCAGGAATTACAAGCTTTGGAAGCTAATAATACATGGGAATTATCTGTTTTACCAGATAACAAACAAGCAATTGGTAGTAAGTGGGTTTATAAAATCAAATACAAACCAGATGGAACCGTTGAAAGGTTTAAAGCTAGACTGGTTGCCAAGGGTTATAATCAGGTTAAAGATAAGGATTATAAGCATACTTTCTCACCTGTGGCTAAGTTCACTACTGTAAGATTGTTGCTTGCTGTATCCTCCATAAATAAATGGCCTATACATCAACTAGATATAAATAATGCTTTCCTACATGGCTTCTTGGATGAAGAAGTTTATATGAAGCCTCCTCAAGGGTATAATGCAAAGAAAGGACAAGTATGTAAGTTTATTAGATCTTTGTATGGTTTAAAGCAAGCTTCTAGGCAATGGAATCTAGAGTTATGCAAGTTCTTGACAGGATTAGGGTATATTCAGTCCAAGTATGATTATTCTCTATTCACAAAAACCAACAGTGTTACCAAGAATTTTACAGCAGTTTTGATTTATGTTGATGATGTTTTACTTACTGGAAGTTCAATAGAAGACATCCAGAGCTTGAAGGCTGAGTTACATACTAAGTTCACCATAAAGGATTTAGGGGAAGCAAGATAGTTTCTAGGCTTGGAGATTGCAAGAAATGAGAAAGGTATCATGTTGAATCAAAGGAAATATATCCTAGATATTCTAAAGGATAACTCTATGGAAGACTGTAATCCTGTCAGTTTTCCAATGCAAAAAGGGCTCAAGTTATCAATTGATTCAGGAAACTTATTACCAGATCCAGAAGTTTATAGAAGCCTCATTGGAAAGTTATTATATCTAAACATGAGTAGGCCTGATTTATCTTATAGTATACAACATTTAAGTCAGTCCTTGAGTCAGCCTCGTGATACACACTTGGATGATATGCTGCATATCATATTTTGAGATACCTTAAAGGAACTGTTAATGCTGGTTTATATTATCCTGCTACTTCTAGTTTCAGCATTCAAGCCTACACAGATGCTGATTGGGCTGCCTGTGCCTTTTCTTGTCGATCATTAAGTGGGTTTTGTATCTTCTTGGGACAGTCTTTAGTTTCATGGAAGACTAAAAATCAGAAAACTATCAGTAAAAGCACAGCAGAGGCTGAGTACAGGAGCATGTCGTACACATCAAGTGAGCTTGTTTGGTTGGTTAATGTATTACAAGAGCTGCAAGTTCCTATACAACTCCTTGTTCCCCTCTACTGTGATAATACTGCTGCACAGCACATAGCAAGCAACCCAGTATTTCATGAGCGCACAAAGCACTTGAACATGGATTGCCACTATGTCAGGGAAAGGCAGCAGGAAGGTTTTTTGGTTACTAAGCATGTAAAGAGCAGTCTTCAACTGTCAGATATTATGACAAAGCCGCTAGGGAAGTCTGATCATCATTCTTTTTCTGTCAAGCTTGGTCTAGATCTTGGAAAGTATAGTCCAGCTTGAGGGGGGAGTATGAACTAACTAACTTAGTTAGTTATAGTTAGTTAGTTTATATCTTTAGTTAGTTAAGGTTGTTAGGATTGTCATAAGTTAGTTAGAACTAATAATCCTAGAAACAACTCTTGTATATAAAGAGAAACAATCTTATTTGTAAGATAATCAATTCATAATACAATAGAAACAACTTCTCTCTACAATTCCATCTCTCTCTAAAATCTCTCTTTAAATCAAAATATAATTTGTACAACTTCAATCTTTATGAATAAGAAGATGAAGTTTCATAGGAAGCGTCCTGTAAACCCGGTGCGAGAATAAACTCACCCAACAACAATATTAGGAAGGAACACAAACAACAAACGTAAATAAAAGCAAGTAAAGAGACACCACAATTTATCATGGAAACCCCTTCTCAAATAAGGGTAAAACCACGGCCCAGCTCGACAAATCAATCCAATAATAAAGTGTAACAAATAACTATGGAGTACAATCGCAACAAGTATTGTCACTCCCTCACACAATTTGTAACACTCTACCTCTCTTTTTATAAAGGATGTTGAACTCTTAATTTCTCCGTAAATAAATGTTCTCACCAATCCTATAAATAATGCCTCACGTATACTTTATACTTGCACTTATTATAAGACTTATTCTCTTCTCAAATATGACTCCACAATCATATCTATTTATACATGATTAATAACACATTCACTCATGTAACTTCATTAACCAGGGGCGGACCCACCTTAGGCCTTGGTGTAGCACTTGCTACACCATAGCCATAAAAATGTCGAGGAAAAGAGTAAAGTGCTACACCATAAATCTAGAGTCTGCTGTAATACGACTCTTCCTCTTCAAAAGCGAAGGGAGTTCATATTAATCCAGATAATCGTTGGTTCCCAAAGCTGCGTATTTCTCTCAAAAATTCTTAGTCATTAATGGCGTTTTGCAAGTCTCAATAAGATTAATGACATTTACAAACTTATAAAAAACAGTGTAAAAAAATAGCCTACGTGAGATTTTCCAACAAATATTTGATATTATGGACTTTATTGTAGTTTGAAACTAAAAGTTTAATGCAATACGTTTTCCACTTATTAATCATTACAAAGTTTAATGTAAATTTTCATTAATAATAGTAGTAATTATTGTGTAATACGGTCTCATAGGGTAATACGGTTTCATTGTACAAAAAGACAACTCCTTTAGTAACAATAAATAAGTGTCTTTTTCTAGAGAAATGGACTGTCATATGTAAAACTGTCTTACTTTATAACTAGTATTAAACTCGTGCAAATTGCACGAGTATACTTCTCTAAATGCTGGTTTTATCAATAAGTGAAAAAAAATATTAAATTTGTAGGTCATATCTTAGCCATTAAATTTTAATTATCAAATTGTTTGGCAAAAATTTTTACATTATGTCCTAATAAAAGATATAGTGATCTTAACACAACATTTTGCATTTCAAATATATACATACAAAATTATTATAATAAAATAAAATTATTATCACACTAAATTGTTGTTTAAACTACATTTTTGTTTTAGTATTTATTTTTCCAATGTCTTGATGTATACTTTTATTTATACACTTAAATTTGCTTGGAAATTAAACAGTGAAAACAAACTGGAGAACAAAAATGTGAAATTAATTTGTTTCATTTTAGTGGATCCTACCACTATTGAAAAAAGCAAAGGTTTTTCCATAATTTAAGGGACCAATAGGAGAGTTTTAAAAGTTTATTTATTATATAAAAAGTAGATTTTTGGTAGTAACAACGGACCAAGAGTATGCGGTGATGTGATGCATTGAGGGTACTATAAAAAATGCTACGAAGTAGAAAATATTATCCGTAAAATCTTGCTAAACCAAACGGAAAATCCTGGGTCCGCCCCTGTCACTAACCATTATGGTTCTACATGTAACATTTTACATTTGTTACCTAATTCAATTGATGCATTTGATAACAACTAATCCCATGAATATGTATTACGTTTTATATATGCTACGTTAATTATTTGTGGAGTTTGGGGAGATTAACCCAACAAATTCCTCCCTCGACCCAAATCTCCAAACACCTCAACTACAACGGAAAAACGAACCTTTCTTTTTATGTTAGCTTTTCTCACTTGGACATTCTTCATACTTTGACCATCAAAGCAACAAATATTATTTATCTTTGTCCCTTGCATCACCAAATTATTTCCACGGTACACTTTGCACCACTTCCCACTACTAACATATCGATTGCCTTGAGATGTCAATACACCTAAGGAAACTATGTTAGCACATGCTTTAGGCACATACCTCACATTCCTTAAAGTTCTTATGGTGTCATCATGAAGTTTCATTCTCACACTCCCTACACCCTCAACTTTCAATTTGAGGCCGTCACCAACTTTGACATGCCCAAAATCTCCACTAGTTTGCAAAGTATCAAATTTTTCCTCGGTCATTACACACGTGCACAGAGGCACCCGAATCCATCACCCATTTTTCTTGACACTCTATCTTATCTTGAGTAGTCAAGAATATATCTTCATCACTACTATTACCACACACCACATTGGAAGAATCACCTACGTCATCAACCTTAGCCTTGCCCAACTTTTCTCTTAAAGACTTCACACTTTTAAGTCTTCCTTCATCTTTGGACAATTTCTTTGAATATGGCCCTTCTCATGACAATAGTAACACTCCACACTATCCATGTCCCTCGCGCGCGACTTTGATCTACTTCTTTGGCCATCTCCATATCTTTGTGATCTTCTCCCTCATCATTACTATCCGACACTAGTATCCTATCACTTGATGATGCATCTCCATCAATTTTTGCCATCATCCTTTCATTTTCTCTCACCACCGTTATTGCTTCATCCAAAGATGTTTTTTCTCTACCCACAAGCATCATCATCACAATGGGTCTAAAACTCTTTGGCAATGAAGCCAATAACAAGAGAGCTTGCTCTTGATCCATTATCTTCTCATCAGCATTTAAGAGTTGACATACTAGTTGGTTAAATTTATTTATGTGGTCATGCAAATTTGTATCACCTTCCTCCATCTTAAGCTGATACAATTCCCACCACAAACATAAACGGTTTGTGAGCGACTTTGACGCATACATGCCTTGTAACTTCTCTAACAAGGCCCTCGGCTCCTTCTCACCCAAAAGATTATATTTTATCTCTGGTGCAACTGCCAACCTTATCATACACACAACTTTCTTTTTCTTTGACTCCCAATCGGACGCACTCATCTCCGACGGCTTAGTCACTTCCAAAGCGTCATCAAGACTCGACTGAACTAACAAGTCTTCCATTGTGCTTTTCCATACCATAAAATTCATCTTCCCATCAAACAATGGAACATGAAATTTTTCCGCCATCTTACTTAAAAAAAAAAAAGGTTCCTCCCTAAATTAGAATATCCCACACCTCCCAGTATACAGAACCTTCGGCTCTGATACCACTTTTGGGGAAGCGTCCTGTAAACCCGGTGCGAGAATAAACTCACCCAACAACAATATTAGGAAGGAACACAAACAACAAACGTAAATAAAAGCAAGTAAAGAGACACCACAATTTATCATGGAAACCCCTTCTCAAATAAGGGTAAAACCACGGCCCAGCTCGACAAATCAATCCAATAATAAAGTGTAACAAATAATTATGGAGTACAATCGCAACAAGTATTGTCACTGCCTCACACAATTTGTAACACTCTACATCTCTTTTTATAAAGGATGTTGCACTCTTAATTTCCCCGTAAATTAATGTTCTCACCAATCCTATAAATAATGCCTCACGTATACTTTATACTTGCACTTATTATAAGACTTATTCTCTTCTCAAATATGACTCCACAATCATATCTATTTATACATGATTAATAACACATTCACTCATGTAACTTCACTAACCATTATGGTTCTACATGTAACATTTTACATTTGTTACCTAATTCAATTGATGCATTTGATAACAACTAATCCCATGAATATGTATTACGTTTTATATTTGCTACGTTAATTATTTGTGGAGTTTGGGGAGATTAACCCAACAGGTCTACTAGCTTGAGAATTGATACTCACCTTCTCTTTTCTCCCTTCTGTTCTCACAACCGGTTAAAATATCATATAGTTTGCCCCATTCATTTGTCATCTAACTCCACGCGATATGTATTTTGTGAGAGGGGAATGAGAAAAGGTTGGAGAGAAGGTTAGAGGGAGAAGGTAGGTAAAATCCCTTCTACTAACTTATTATAACAGTTATCGAGTTAGTCAATGCATTCTTAAAAAGAACAAAAAGAGCGCGAGAAAATGTATACGATCGCTGTCAATAGTAATTGTTCTCGTAGGTTAACAATTAAAAGAACGGTTATGGAAAAACCGTTCTTGTACATTAACATTTTGATGGAGCTTTGACTACTTTATACTCCGTATATTATACATCACATGTGGTAGTACATCTGATTGTGTACTTTCTAAGTTTTATGATAAATTTTTCGTTTTAAAATTTTAAGAATACTCCGTATGAGTTTTTACTATAAATATGAAGTTTAAAAGATACGAAGTACAATATTGCTCAGAAATTATACTTATAAATTAAATTAATTTGAGTTTTTCAATCAAAAAATTATTATATTACTTGTAAATTTTAAATGCTCAGAAAAAATATATGTAAACTCGAAAACTGGGTATAAAGTAATACATCCGATTCGTAATCATATTTTCCAGACAGTTTAAACTTATTCATGGATTGTAAAGTATTAAAAGACAAACATAAAGATAGCGGATTGTTTTTCTTTAGTAATTACTGTTTTTCTTTGGGAAAGAATAATTGAAGATTGAGGTTCCCACTTTTATAGCGAAATTGGTTTGGTGATAAATTTGGGATTTGATTTACCCAATACTTGCAAAGCTAGTGCACGAGTTAATAAATTTGATTATTTAAGAACAAAGTTATAAATATACATTGTTAAATAGGTATTTCAAAATTCATTTTTTTAATTAATTGTATATTTGTATACACTAGTATACAAATTGTTATATAAGATCATTTTATGTATAAGACAAGCCCAATTACAAAGAGCCCAATAAAATTAATTAATAAATTAGTAAATAAATATTTGGGATATTCTACATGGTAGCCTTCAACTTTTTTACTTTCTACGTGGCACCTTTACACTTTTGGAAACATACATGGCACCCCTAAGTTTTCTAATTTCCATCAAGCGTAACCTCAATTATTTTTTCCGTCAGTTAGTATTTGTTTTAGACGTTAAGTGCTGAGTCAGACGCCTGTGTGGATGATGACTGGCTGAGACTAACACTATTACTTGGCACTATAAAACCCTATGTTTCTTGATAACTAAGTGTAATTATTGTCGATCTTCATCTATTTGGCGATTGAAGTATATATGATCATTTTCCCTCAATAATATCTCCATTAACACTTGTACAATATTCATCTTCATCTTCACTAGCACATTTTTTTTTGAAATCCTTTGTGATGGTAACATACTCTTCCGATAACCACATAATAAAATGATTACAATGTAGGGACTCATGGATTGTTAACGGAACCTGATATCATAATTATAGCGTTCCGAGCACATCGATTGAAACATTGGTTCCTAAAATCAAGACCATCTATTTGTAATTTTTTTCAAGAAGATGAAAAAGACAAAAGAGATAAATAAAGAAACGAAAAAAAAACCAAAACAAGTATCACAAAAATTTAAGAAGGAAGAAGGAAGAAGAAAGATGGAAGATGATGAAAAAATAAGACATTAAATAATGTTTATTGGGAGGGGAAATGAGGGAGAAAATGGTAGGAAACTATAGCTACTAACACAAAAGGCAGTCATCATCCACCTAGGCGTCATACTCATCACTTAACGTCTAAAAACAATACTAATTGACGGGAAAAAAAATTAGGGTTACGCTTAATTAAAATTAGAAAATTTAGGGGTACCATGTATGTTTCCAAAAGTGTAGGGGTACCACTTACTTATTAAAATGTGGCAGTATTACTCATAACATATCGAGTTATTAAAATAAAATTAAATACAAATAATCTAATGATTAGTTTGGACTATCTTTTTATTGGGCAGTCCTATGCTATAAAACGGTCGTATAAGAGAGTTGCTGATAGTAGTATATACTACAACGTACGCGTTACTTAGACATCATTAGAAAGTTTTTTTCTGAGAGCAAATCATGGATTTTGGGCATTTTAACTATTGAGCCCCTGTACATAGAACTGAACTGAGCAGGTTATGGGCCGGCCCGACGAGGATTGAAAATCGACACAGAAACGATTTGTGTCGAAACTCGAAAGCATACTCGGATACTTTGAGTGGTTTATTTGGGTTTTGATTCTATGTGGTCTTGTTAGCTAGGCTACTGCCTAGCTACACACTTTTATTTAGGCTTTTTGTAGATCACAAATTCTTATTTAAGACGGATACCATATTCTCTCACAAAATACCCATCAAGGGTGAGTGGAGAGCACATGGGGGGTGCCCATCTTGTCCCCTCTACCCATTTCCTCTCACAAAATACCCGTTGCAAGATCCGACCCGTCTTAAGCAAGACCTACTGTTTGTAGATAAGTAAGATACCAACATTGCACTTCGTTCACTAAAACAAAAAGGAGATTTCATTTGCCAAGGAGAAGTGTGCTAGTTTTTTAGTTGTTGGATACGATGGTAGAGGACGAAAAGACGATAGTAGTAGTTAATAATACCTATGTTTCGGTCATTTGTTATTTATTTAATTATTTTGGCACATAGACCAAGAAAATGAGAAAAGTAAAGAAAGATAACGATATACTAAGGGATTGTGTCACATGCCCACTTGTACAAATGTACACATTTGATGTCCACTCTCAATTTGTCTAATATTTACCAAAAGTAGAAATACATAACAATTGATTGATATACCCAAAAATGAAAATAAATCACAATTCAAAACACACAGAAAAAAAAAAGGTCTTTTTATTATTTATTTTTGTTGGCAGAACTTTTTCATTATTGTTTGTAATGAGATATTCACCGAATATATCGAATATTATGGCGATATTTGTGAGACGATAATTATGGATACAATATTATGCATTGCTATATTAATTTATTTAGTTGCCTAATACTTAGGATTGTGTATTATTTGCATAGCTTATATCATGCAGTAAACTTTGTATATATAGTAGGTCTTGTATTACGTTTGATTATCAATAACAATAATATTCCATATTCAAGCCTTGTTCTTGGTAATTCTTCATGGCACCAGAGCAGGTTGTTTATTGATTTTTTTTTTTTTTTTTTTTTTTCTCTCTAAATTCATTTACCCTCATCCATTATGACGAAACCAGAAGGAAAATCAGAGGGCAAAACAGAGCAAATTTCTCCTTGCTCGCCTTTGTATTTACACCCTAGTGAGAATACAAATCTCTCACTCGTTTCAAGCAAATTTAATGGCAAGAATTACGATCTTTGGGCTGATGCGGTGAAGACGGCTCTCGATGCAAAGAACAAATTGTCTTTTGTCGAAGGGCATGTAAAGAGACCCGTCCTGTCCAAGGGTCAAGAAGAAACTCTAGAAGCGGTAGCATGGCGACAGTGCAATGCTATGCTGAAATCATGGATACGGTGTTCGATTGAAGAGGACCTACATGCGAGCATCAATTTTTCTGGAACTGTGGTAGACGTCTGGAAGGAATTACGAGATAGTTATTCCACCGGTAATGCTCCACGGGTTCATCAATTAAAGGCAGAGTTGGCTGAATGCAAGCAGAAGAAGGACCAATCTGTCCTCGACTATTACACAAAGATGAAGACGATTTGGGATGAATTAGCTAATTATAGCAAGGTACCACAGTGTACTTGTGGAGCGGCTACATCAATTCTCAAAGAGCGCGAGGATGAGAAGGTACATCAATTTCTCATGGGACTTGACAATAGCCTTTATGGGAACATCCGTTCAAATTTACTGATGGAAGATGAAATTGCATCCTTGACGAAAGCTTACTCGCTCGTTATTCGTGAGGAAAGCCACAAAGCAGCCACTAAGGAAAAGGAAGAAGCAATCGAGATAGCAGCAGCCATGGCTGCACGAATTACTGATGGCGCCATCAGAGACCGAAGTCACACGGAGAAGAAAGATGACAGGGAGATTTTCTACTGCACCTTTTGTAAGAAACCTTGGCACACCGAGGAATTTTGCTGGAGTAAACCCGACAATCAAGGTCGAGGCAGAGGTCGTGGACGTCGAGGACGCGGCCGTGGAAACAGAGGGAATTATGAACGAGCAAATGCAGCCAGTGTGAGTGGAGGAGATGCGACTGGACTGGGGCTAACAACGGAAGAAATTACGCAATTCCGAGCCATGATTGCTAACAAAGGTGAAGGTAGCTCTAGAGATAAAGGTATGAGTAACATAAACTGTGATAGTTGGCTCCTTGATACAGGGTGCTCACATCATATGACTGGACGACGAAATTTGCTTGAAAAGGTAGAGAAAAGGATGACCTCCACGGTGGGTCTGCCAAACGGTTCTCACATCGAAGCGTGTGAGCATGGAACCGTGACTTTAAGTCACAACTTTGTTTTGAAAGACGTTCTTTATGTTCCTACGTTACAATGTGATTTGATTTCGGTTCAACAATTAATTCGTGAAAACAATTGTTTAGTAACTTTTTACTCCGATCATTGTGTTATACAGGACCTCTCTACGAGGATGAAGATTGGACGGGGGGAGCATAAAGACGGGGTCTATTATCTGAAGGGAAGCCGTGAGTCTATAGCCAAAATCGAGACAAGTGGAGATGCGAAGCTTTGGCACAAAAGACTCGGACACCCTTCCAGCAGTGTGTTGTCTCTCTTTTCTAATTTAATTGGCTTGAACTTAGTTTGGAATTCTGAAAACATTTGTGATCCGTGTTGTCGTGCTAAGCAAACACGGTCGACTTTTAAATTGAATAAGAAACGAAATGAATCTTTATTTGGGCTTATACATTGTGATATTTGGGGAAAATATAGTGTGAAAAGTTTGAGTGGGGCACAATTTTTTCTCACGATTGTAGATGACAAGAGCAGGGCAGTATGGGTCTATCTTATGCGTGAAAAGAGTGAGGTAAATTAGTTGCTAATCAATTTTTTCAAAATGGTGAAAACTCAATTTGGAAAACAAGTTAAAATTGTTCAAAGCGACAATGGGACCGAATTCCTTTCCGGACCATTGAAGCAATATTACAGTGAAAATGGAATGCTTTTTCAAACTAGCAACGTTGACACACCACAACAAAATGGTAGGGTGGAACGAAAACATCGACATATTTTAGAAAAGGCTAGGGCACTTCGTTTTCAAGGCAATTTACCTCTTGATTTTTGGGGCGAATGCATAGTCACCGCTGCGTATTTGATAAATAGAACCCCCACACATGTATTGCATGGCAAGACCCCATATGAAACTTTGTACGGAGAACAACCGATACTTGATTCAATACGGGTATTTGGTAGCTTGTGTTATGCCCACAACAAAGATAAACCGAGAGACAAATTTAGTGAAAGAGGGAAACGATGCGTTTTCATCGGATATCCATCAACCAAAAAAGGCTGGAGGGTATACGATCTTAAAACAGGGCACATTTTTGACTCAAGGGACGTCATTTTTTATGAGCATACATTTCCATTTAGTGACATTCAGAATAAACAAACCCTCACCGTCAATAATGAACCTACCCCTCATGGGAGTCCGAGACATGGAGTAGATGTTTCTACCCATGGAGAACTTGAAATAGTCGAACCAAATAATGAGAATGATAACGAAATACAGCATGAAACAGTGCACGAAACAGAGGGGCAGGACTCTTGGTCTGATGAACAGGGGGAATTAAATGGGAATGCAGTCCCAGATGATGCAGACAACACCCGTGTTTCTATGCCCATGGGTAGAGGAGCTCGGAAAAAATGGGAACCCGCATGGAAGAAAGATTACTTGTGCAAATCAACAAGAATAATAGACCCCCAAAGGACAATCCCCTCGGTTCAAGCTTCATCCAAGCAAAGAGGTACCCGTTATCCTTTGAGTAATTATGTTACTTATAATTGTTTTTCGAAAAATCACAATTGTTTCTTGAGCAAAATTGATGCAGTGGTCGAACCACAGCGATATAGTGAAGCAGCAGAATCACCCGAATGGAGGGAAGCCATGCTAAAGGAGTACCGAGCGCTAGAGCAAAATGGAACGTGGAATGTGGTGGAATTACCGAAGGGAAAAAGACCCATTGGATGCCGTTGGGTCTATAAAGTTAAGTATAAAGCAGACGGAACCATTGAGCGCTACAAGGCCCGATTAGTTGCCCAAGGATATACTCAAGTTGAAGGGGTAGACTACCACGAGACCTTCGCTCCCGTAGCAAAAATGGCGAGTGTAAGGTGTTTACTTGCAGTGGCAGTAGCGAAAAATTGGAGTATTGCTCAACTGGACGTGAACAACGCTTTCCTCCACGGAGATTTGAATGAAGAAGTTTATATGAGGATGCCACCGGGATTCGATAAAAATGGCACGAACAAAGTCTGCAAGTTGAGGAAGAGTTTGTATGGGTTGAAACAAGCGTCCCGAAATTGGTTCGAGAAATTAACCACATTCTTGACAAGGTATGGATTTCATCAATCGTTGGCTGATTATTCACTTTTCACTTATAACAAAAACGGAGTGTTCCTTGGAGTGCTAGTTTACGTGGACGATATGATAGTGGTGAGTAATGACACTACGGCTAGTACCCGACTGAAAGAATTTTTGGACCGAAGCTTTGGGATAAAAGACCTTGGCAAGCTAAAGTATTTCTTGGGGATTGAAGTTGCAGAAGGTTCGAAAGGCTTGTTCCTTTGTCAGCGAAAATATGCAATCGATATCATAAAGGAAGCGGGTTTAGAAGGCGCAAAACCAATTGACACACCCATTCAACCCAAACACAATTTGGCGCTCGCGGAAGGGGAACTACTTCATGATCCTATGAGGTATAGAAGATTAGTCGGGAAATTAATCTATTTAACTATAACACGACCCGACTTGGTTTATGTAACAACCCGAAAAGTGCCCAATTTTTCTAGTAAAAATATTTACTAACACTTTTCAGTACAACTTAAGTTTTTAAAATAGGAATTTTTGTTCGGAGTCGTATTTTGAAATTCCGCGTTCATATTTGGAATTTTTGAGAGATTTCATGAAAAGACCGTTTTTGGTCATCTTTGACTTTTCTTGACTTTTAAATCGTCTTTGACTTTTTCTTGACTTTTTAAAGTCGTCATTTACTTTTCTTGACTTTTAAAGTCGTTTTAAACTTTTCTGAACTTTTAAGTCATTTTTGACTTTTCCCGACTTTTTAGTCGATTTTGACTTTCGTTGATTTTTCCCGACTCGCTTTACAAGTTTGAAGACCGAAATTTTATTTAAAAAATTATATTTTTGATTTATTTTTATTTATATTTATTATGATTTATCATAATTTAATATAATTATTTTGAATTTATTTGGAATTTAAAGAATAACTTTTACGATTTTTAACCGAACGTCATTTAACTATTCCCGACGCATCGTAAAGCGCGCAACAAAATCGAAACTCGACTTTGGCATGACTCACACGTTGATGTCATCGCTTTCCACTCACCATTAGATGTTTTATTTATTTTGATTAAAATAATCAAAATATCTAGATATTTACTTACTTTATCGATCCGTCAACGAAGATTACGCAAATCGATCAAAAACAGACCGAATCCTCACCATATCACACGGCTACTTTAGTGCTCTAATAGATCTTGATATTTTCATTTCTTTTGATTAATATATCATAATATCTAGATAACTATTTACTTTATCGATCAGTTAACGAAAACTACGCAAAACGCTCGAAATCGGACCCGACAAGCTCAACATCACACGGCTCCCGTACCCACTCTTAAGCCTTGATATTTTCATTATTTTTCATTTTAATATCATAATATCTTGATATTAACTTTATCGTAAATTATATTTAATCATTTACCGTAAAATAATTATTAAACGCGAGTCAATTACGGAACGACAATTTCAAAACTCGACACCTTTATTGGTCTATAAACTCACGGCCAACCCACTCCACTTTACTCACAAACAACTTTTCATCTTTCAACAAATCAAATATAGATCAAAACATCACTTTATTTAATCGTTCTTCGTGTTCTTCATCGTTCATCAATCGTTCTTCATCGTTCTTGAGCAAAACCTTTATAAAATCTTCGTTTCTTAATTAAATCCATCCTAATTTATATTTCTAGACTCTCCTCTTCTCTCTTCATCTTCACGTACGGTTATATTTCAATTCCGTCAAGATCGTTTTCAACACTTTAATTATGGAAATTCATATTTTAGTTCTAATAATGTTTTTCTTGTTATTTCTTATAGGGGAAGATTTTGAAGACGAGTTTGGAGACTCGTATATTTTGGGTGAAGATTAGTAGGAGGGTTTCCTATTATATATTTCTTATTATTATTTTGGTGCTAATTATTTTGGCTAGCTAAGGTAACAATTCCGTTTTACTCGACGAATTAATGTCACATAGGTTTTAGTTTATGTTCATGTTATGGTTATTTAGGATTTGAGTTAGTAATATAGCCTTTAGTTTTAATTATTTGGATTTTGGTTCATCTTTATTTTTGGTTCATGTTTTTATGATTTATGGATTTTTAGTTAGTAATATGTTAAGTAGTAATTATTATGTTGTTTTATGATTTTTATGTTGTATGGAATTTTTGTGATGTTTGATGATTCTTGAT
The DNA here is from genome assembly GCA_022085475.1 of Heliosperma pusillum. Lineage (NCBI taxonomy): Eukaryota > Viridiplantae > Streptophyta > Magnoliopsida > Caryophyllales > Caryophyllaceae > Heliosperma > Heliosperma pusillum. The sequence goes on along the minus strand of JAIUZE010033436.1, from coordinate 2,785 downwards.
GATTTTATGTTGTATGAATTTTATGATGTTTTATGATGCTTGATGATTTTTTTTAAGTTGTAGGAAATTTTTATGATGATTTAGTGTTCTTGATGATTTTTAAGTTGTAGGAAATTTTATGATGATTTAGTGTTCTTGAAGAATTTTAATGATTTTTACTAAGTTATGATTTTTATGTTGTTTATGAAATTTTAACAAGTTTAGTGTTCTTGAAGAATTTTAATGATTTTTACTAAGTTATGATTTTTATGTTGTTCTAGTGTTCTTGACAAATTTTTGATGATTTTTAATAATAATGATTTTTGTAAGGATGGATGTTAAAATGGTTGTTTGATGATTAAAACAAGTTGGAATTGATTTTGGTGTTGTTTGTTGGTGAACCGTGGGGAAGGGGCTGAACCGGGTCCAAACCAGACCGGTCCAGGCCGTTTCAGACCCGGTCTGGGTTGGTCAAGGTGGGTCCGGGTTTTGGTCTTTGGGTTGTGTCGATGTTTGATTGATTGGTTGTTGTTTTGACGGGTTTTAAATACGTTAAAGCATGCGGGAATTATTAGGAAACGGTTTTAATGAAAGTTGTAAAAATCTGCCATTTTTCAGCCAAAACAGCCGTGGGCCCAAAACAGGCCCATGTGGGTCCGGCCCAATTCAGCCCGTGGGTCCCACCTTGGGACTCGTGTCGGTTTTTGAGTTATCGTCATTTTCATCGTGTTTTGTAATATTTTAGCAAGCGGGAAATATTAATAAGTAAAATATTTAATTAAAAAGGTTTTTCATAAAATTAATATTTCTCACATGTTAGAAATTATAATACGGGTTTATAGTTTAATTTATTATCCTTGTAGACAATCGGGTTTTTCGGAAATGTTAAATATTTCACATGTTAGAAGTTTTAATGAAATAACATGTTTTGAATATGTGGATTTTTATGTCTATGTCTATGTGATAAAGACTCTGCTTCTAGCCGGTTTGATCCAACGGGTTTGGTCAAACTAAGATCTAGTCAGCCCCGATTTGACTGATGACCCGTCGCGGGACTCGGGTCGGGGATTTGTCTTCAAGTATGGTTGTATTTAATTAATGAATTAGCGTTAGTAGATATGAGGCGATATGATATTTGATTATTATTGATATGCAATTAGTCACATGATAGAATGTTTTCCTGTGACTGATTTATTATATGGTTGGTGTCGTGTTGACTAAATACCCATAGAGAATTATGGATATATGGCGTCTTGACCATTCTAATTCTAAATGAGTAGCTTGGACCATGACATTGATAGGCTCGTACTATCTTTAACGAGCATATGGAGTTCACAGCTTGATAGCTTTTGTGTCCCGGCTTGGTGGGTTTATATCCAAGTCGGGGCATGGCTGCCTGATCCGTTTTGGGACTGGAGTCAGCTTCAGTACTAGCCATCTCTGCTTAGGGGGTCGCCTAGTAGAGTTTCTCATAGACGGTTATGTCATGGGACGGGGAATGGAATAGCTGTTGTCGCTAGGTCGGATCAGTCTAGGACGAGGATGTTTTCCTACCTTGTGGTATAGCCTCGAGTTACAGAAGTCGACTATTGACTGGGCTAAGAACTTATGCCTGTTTGTAGAAGTATTAGTCTTTCATGTATGTATGATTCTATGAGTTCTAGAAGGTGAGATGCAAGCCGGCTAGGATTGATATAGTTTGGATTAACGGTTGTTAACTGATTCACATGATTACGTGTTGATTAGGGTTTGAGTGTATCAGGGCCATGTTACATGGTAACCGCTGAGCCAGCATACCAGCTTCCCTACCTCGAGTTATATTTTATTATCGGATTCACATGATAGCTTTCACATGATAGGTTATGTGTTAGTTATTTGTTTCATAACATGAAAAGCATATCATATATGTTTAAGGTTTTGTATTTTATATATACATTGCTTTTATGTTTTCATGTTTCATTAAACTCGACATTTCGTGGCTGGGAGAACTCGGAGTTACTCCCCACTGACTGTGGCTTCCGTGTTTATATTTAATGCGGTCGAACAGGTGGTGATGCATATTTTGGGGTACATGACGAGCTAGCGAGTGAAGTTTTACCTTGGACCTATATTCGGTTCATAGTTTGTATATTATTGTACACACTTTTATTTCCGTATTTATACGGGAGATATGTCTCCCGTCTTGTAGATTTATTTGTATAATAGTATTTTCGTTTTGTAATGACCTTTTTATGTTATGACACCTTCGTATTGTATTCTCGTATTTCTTTTATGTATTAAATAATTTTTTTTCTTTCCGCAAATTTGAGGGTGTCACAGTTGGTATCAGAGCTATTTTTGCTCCCGACGCACGTTTGTGTACCCTTGCATAAATAACTTGACCTTAATAAAATAATAAACCGTGAGATAGAAGGGTAAGATGGGTAGATTAGGATTTATGTTGTAGTCTCTTTGGTCTTGCTAAATGATAAGTACTAATCTGTGTTTTCATTTTGCAAGATGCCTCCGAGGATTGACAACACTATTTTAGCAGCTCTTACCGTAATTATCCAAAACCAGCACAATCTGCAAAACCAGCAAGCTAATCCGATTCCTACTCCTGTTCCTGATCGGGAGAGACACGGGAGTTATACGTGGGTTGCTTCACAGCTATCGAGGAGCCAAGCCAAAACCTACGATGGCTAAGTTGATCCCGTTAAGCTTTCCGTGTGGTTACGAGAAATGGAGAAGAGTTTTTCTCTTTATGATGTCCTTGAAGAGGATAAGGTCCGTCTTGCTTCTCACTTCTTAGAGAAGGAAGCGGATC
>JAIUZE010033434.1:0-12609 GCA_022085475.1 Heliosperma pusillum | reverse complement strand
TCCATCCTCTTTTGTTGAGTTCATGAGTCCTCATCCAAACCCTTGAATCATGTAGATGAGGGGCTAGGATTAAAACTAAATGGATGGCTAAGATTGTGAGACACACCCAATCCAATCTTCATGAAACCCTAATATTTATACACTTATTTCACTCTCTTTCTCTCATTTTCCTCATCCTCCACTCTCTCTCTACCTCCCTTATCTCTCATCAATTCTCTCAAATAAAAAACCAAAAAAAAAACACCAAAAAACCCCTCCACCCGCCACTACCACCGACCACCACCCCCCACCACCCCACTCCTACACTGCCACCAACCCACGCGACCCGCCACCACTACCAACCCACGTGACCCGCCACCATCACCGCCTATCTTCCCTACGGCATTACCAGCCGCCTCCCCTGCGACCCCTCCCTCTCTTCTGCTTCTTCCAACGCCGACCCACCATCACACCACCACCTCCATTTCAGATTTGAAATAAAAAGAAAAAAGAAAAATAAGCACCATCACCATTTAAAGGTAAAACTAAATCACCACCACCACCATTTCGAAATTTGAAAAAAAGAAGAGAAAAATCAATACAACCACCACTTCTACCACCACATTTCCTAGATCTAAAAAAAAGATCTCAAAAAACAACCAAACACAACCACCACTACTCCAACACACCAACCACAAAAAAGACATTATTTTCCATATGGAAAAAAAATGTACAACCCCACCACTATTTTAAAATCCGAAAAAAAAAATCACCTCACCACCACCATTTCAAGATCCAAAAAAACATAAAAAAATAACAACCACCCAAACCAAAAAAAAAATCCGAAAAAATAACAACCATCTCGTTTTATTTTATATTTTATATTTATTTTCATATTTCTTATGTTTTTTATACTTAATTTAGATGTTGTTTTAATGTTTAGTTTTCATTTTTATTTTACATCTCGTTTTTATTTTAGATCTTGGTTTTTTTTTTATGATGTTTTTATTTTCAGATCTAAAGTTACACTATTAGACTAAAGTTACACTATTATCGATTAAAATTACATCTTTATGTACTGAAGTTACTTAATTAGATTTCGTTTTAATATTTTTATTTTTAAAAATTTCGTATGTTTGTTGCTTTTTTTTTTCAGATCTCAAAACCACCATCTTTTCTTATATTTTTTTAATTTTATTTTTTATATCTTGTTTTTTGGAAGATACACTATTAATGCTTGAAGTTATACTATTAAGTATTGAAGTTACACTATTAAAGGACTGAAGTTACGCTATTAATGCTTAAAGTTACTGAAGTTACACTTTTTAGGATTAAAGTTACACTACTAGTATAAACTGAAGTTACACCAGTACGGACTAAAGTTATCAAAATATGCCTTAAAGTTACATGAATTCAAATTAAACTATTAAATCACATTATAAATGACTGAAGTTACCCAAGAAATGGCTAAAGTTACCTAAACATGTCTTAAAGTTACATACATATGTCTTAAAATTAAAGTTATAATTAAATTCATAAAAAGGTTAAAATCGGTTGAAGTTATACAAATAAAAGTTGAAGTTGCACTCGTAATGACTGAAGTTAAGCGCATAAAAAGTCTAAATCACATAAAATTGTGTTAAAGTACCCAATTCAAATTTTTATAGTCGAACTCACATTTTATTTTGAAGTTACACAAATAAGGGTTGAAGTTACACTCGTAAGAACTGAAGTTATACTCATGTTACACTTATAAAATGTTAAAATAACATAAACTTGTCTTAAAGACTTAAAGTTATAAAAATTCAAATTTATATAGTCAAAATCACATTTTAGTTTGAAGTTACACAAATAAGGGTTGAAGTTGTACTCGTAATGACTGAAGTTACACTCATAAAATGACTAAAATCACATAAACTTGTCTTAAAGTTATATAAATTCATATTTACATAGTCGAAACAACATTTTAGTTTGGAGTTACACTCGTAATGACTAAAGTTACACTCATAAAAAGGCTAGAATCACATAAACATATCTTAAAGTTACATAAATTCAAATTTGTATAGTTGAAATCACATATTAGTTTGAAGTTACAAAAATAATGGTTGAAGTTACACTCGTAAGGACTGAAGTTACACTTATAAAAAGCTGATGTTACAAAAACTTGTCTAAATATCATATTTTAGTATAAAGGTACAAGGTGATGTATAGGTGGAATTCATTCATTTTGTATCTAATCTTGTCCCTCCATTATGTTCTTATCTTGTCCATCCATTTTTATTCTAATCTTATCCCTCCATCTATTTCTAATCTTGTCCCTCCATCTTCTTCATGCAAAGGCCAAGATGAGGACTCATGGACTCAAAAAAGAAGGTGGACTCATTTGAACCTATCTTAGAAGGTGTTGAGAGATGGTTTTTTTTTTCAGATTTGGTATGTGGTGGTGTGTCACGGTGGTGGGGTCACGGTGGTGGGGTCACGGTGGTGTGTCACCAAAGTTACATAAAATTGAGGTAAAGTTACACAATTAAAATACCAAAATTGTCTAAAATTTGACTAAAGTTATGTAAAATTTGACTAAAGTTACAAATAGATTGAATTAAAGTTACAAATAATTTGACTAAAGTTACATAAAATTGGAATAAATAAGACTTTTAAAAAAAAATAAAGTTACACTCTCAAAAGAGTGAAGTTACACGATAAAGGACTAAAGTTACATAATTTATTCCTTTAATTTATTAACTTAAAATTATTAGTTTATAAAAGTTTACAAAATGAACTAAAGTTATGTAAAATTTGACTAAAGTTACAAATAGATTGAACTAAAGTTACAAATAGATTGAACTAAAGTTACAAATAATTTGACTAAAGTTACATAAATCTAACTGAAATTACATAAAATTGGAATAAATAAGACCTTTTAAAAAATAAAGTTACACTCTCAAAAGAGTGAAGTTACACGATAAAGGACTAAAGTTACATAATTTATTCCATTAATTATTAACTTCAAATTATTAGTTTATAAAAGTTTATAAAATTAACTATATAAGTAGTGTAACTTTTATCAACTTTTATGTAACTTTAGTCCAAATTTATGTAACTTTTATAAATTTTTAGGTAACTTTAGTCCAAATTAATGTAACTTTTGTCAATTTTGCTGTAACTTTAATCGAATGTTACATAACTTTAGTTCAATTTTAAATATATTAATTGAAATTTATACAAATTTAGTAATTTTAGTCTTATTTTGTGACTATGGTCATTTCAAGCATGTAACTTTTGTCAAAGGCGACCACCACACCCCACCACCTCTACCACCACACCATCATAACACTCCTGTATAACTCGAAAAATACAACCCAAAAAAAATCTAAATATGGTAGAAGAGGCCGGATAAACCACTACCACGACCCCTCCACCACAACAACCAATCAACCACGGATGTTCAGATCTGTAAAAAAAAAAAGCAAGTGAAGGGTTGTAGAGAGGAGGCCGGAGGGGGAACGAGCGAGGCCGAGTGAGGCCGGAGGAAGGCCGAGGGAGGCCGAGGGTGGCCGAGGGAGGCCGAGAGGAGGCCGTGGGAGGCGGAGGGAGGCCGTGAGAGGCGGAGGGAGGCCGAGGGAGGTCGGAGGGAGGCCGGAGGGAGGCCGACGAACGTGGTGGCAGTGGGGAGTTGGGTGGTGGTCGGTATAAATCTGAAACTTTAGAGAGATGAAAGAAAGAGAGATAAGTGGGAGAACAAAATGGGTAGGTTATGAGAGAGGGGTTAGGGTTTGGTTGAGTTTTGGATGCTTATATATTAACCATTGTTTTTTTGTTTTAATCTAGACCATTCATTTGGTAGATCTAATGGTGTACAATAGGACTTAGGGACTCATAAAAAAAATTGGACTTACCTGAACCTGACTATATATATATACATATATATATATATATATATATATATATATATATATATATATATATATATAAGAATTGGGTTCTTGTGAGTCTATTGTCTTATGGTGAGTTGGTACTCTAAAATCTGGACCACTAGATGAAAAGATCTCACGGCGAGTATAGTGCGTCTTAGTAAGGGCAAGGAAGTAATTACCATGTTGATAACTAAAACTACTCACTCTTATTTTCTGTCAGCCAGACATTTACCTTTCTCTCTCATGAAATTATAATTACTCTGTCTTATCTTTCAGAGAATCTTTCAGAGAATAATGCCTTCTTCAAATTAGATATCTTTCTCTAATGTTTGACCCTCTATCAATTACAACTTGGTTAGTTATCTTCAAACTTTCCTCTGTAATTCTTGTATGAGTTTCTTTCCTATAGTGTTACAATGCTCGATTGCTTACTAGTGGTGGTGTTCGAATTTGGTGAGCGTGAGCCATGGTGGCTCACGGCTGCTTCTGTAGGACGACAAAGCAAAGGAGAAGATAAAACGGTGGTGGCTGGTGAGGTTGTCGGATTTGTTGGAGGAGCAAAGGTAGTGGTGACATCAGGCACGGTGGTCGAAGGGCTTTTATTGCTGGTGCTCGAAGGTGAATTTAGCGGAGTAAGAGAAAGCTCAGTGTTGCGTCGGCGTTGGTGCTGCTTGGCTGCGGCTTGAGCTATGTGGTTTGGTTGATGTTGGCTGCCAGTATTGGGCACGGAGTCGGCAGCGTCGGAATCGAACTTAGTCGAATTTTTGCGGTGGTTTGCTGGTGATGATGAGAATGACGGAGAGAAGAGGAGAACTGATGGCTTGATTTTGCGGTCAATTTTGATGGCCTTTTGATGATGAAGTTGACACATGATTATTCAGTATTCAATTTTTGTTAATGCAACAATAATAGAAGCTAAGTCTAGGCATGTTATTATTCAGTATTCACCGTTACTCAAACATGAGTGGCGTAAGTAATTTTGGAATGACATTATGACTTCCCAAATAAAAGATAGATGTAGAGTTACTCAAGTGTTAAAGTAGTGTTATTGTAGTTTCATTGGTGTTACTACGGTGTTATTGTGGTGTTACTCAAGTGTTACTGTGGTGTTATTGCATTGTTATTGTGGTGTTACTCTAATGTTACTGCAGTGTTATTGTGATGTTACTGCGGTGTTATTGGGTGTTACTACAGTGTTATTGTGGTGTTACTGAAGTGTTACTGTGATGTTATTGCAGTGTTATTGTGGTGGTACTCTAATGTTACTGCAGTGTTATTCTTATGTTACTGTGGTGTTATTGTGGTGTTACTCCAGTGTTACTACAGTGTTATTGTGGTGTTACTGAAGTGTTACTGTGATGTTATTGCAGTGTTATTGTGGTGATACTCTAGTGTTACTCTAGTGTTACTACAGTGTTAATTTGTATATCGTTTTACTATTTCCTTTGTGTTTCGATATAGTAACAATATACTGGAATAACATGGGTAACATTAGAATAACATAAAGTAACAATGAAATAATATGTGATAACAATAAAGTAGCAGTGGAATAACACATGATACAATGGAATTAACATAAGAGTAACAATGAGAAATTTGTGATAACAATGGAGTAAACAATTAGCAATTGGTAACAATGCAGAACCCAAGACTAATAGTGGAATAACACAAGAGTAACATAAGAGTAACATCAATGAGCAATTTTAGCTAACAATGGAATAACACAAGAAATTTTTTCCGTGTTACTCTTATGTTATTCCGTGTTACACTTATGTTATTCTAAAGGTATTATTCCGTGTTACTCTTATGTTATTCTAATGTTATTATTCCGTGTTACTCTTATATTATTCTAATGTTATTATTCCGTGTTACTCTTATTTTATTCTAATGTTACCCCATTGTTATTCCGTGTTACTCTTATGTTATTCTAATTTTGTTGTGTTACTCTTATGTTATTCTAATGTTACCCCATTGTTATTCCATGTTACTCTTATGTTATTTCGTCTTACTCTTATGTTATTTTAATGTTATTATTCCGTGTTACTCTTATGTTATTCTAATGTTAACCCATTGTTATTCTGTGTTACTCTTATGTTATTCTCATGTTATTATTACGTGTTACTCTTATGTTATTCTAAGTGATCTAGGTTTTGAAACCCACCTCATCCGTCCTTATTAATTCCTTAGCTCATGGATAACTTCCACGTTTCATTTAATTGTCTGTTGGATTTTTTTTAACTTGAGTAGTTAAGTACCAAGCATATTAAGACTTAGTTCAATTCAATAATAATTTAGGAATGAGTTCAGTAGTCAATTAATGGTTAAGAGAACATTTATATTTTTTGGTGAGTTGTGGTGACAACAGCGTATAGCCAATCATTTAGTAGTTCACTGTGCTACTGTACTGGAATTAAACTCAGTAGAAACAATAAGATCATCACAGTCATCAAATCAACATCATCATCATATAGTCGTACAAACACTCCACCACTTCACATCTCAGGCAACCTTATCGCCGGCAAAAACTCAGCTTTATCACCGTCTCAACAACCCTAACCTTTTGGGAATCTCCCTTGGCATAACATCAGTCGTCGTCGAACTGCTCAATGCTAGATTCCATATAAAACTGAGATTCAAATCACAAAACTAAAAAAGGTAAAGCAAGATTTTAAAATAATATTGCCACAAAAGGCTTATTCAAATGATTTTGATTCAGAAAACATCATTGCCGGTAAAAGTTACTCTACCCGTGATGAAGGTGATTCGGCGACGGTGATGATTGATAAAAAAAATTGATGATTGATAATGACGAAAATAATTTGATGATTGATAAGAAAATTAATTGAAAAGAAAAAGGAAGAAGAAATTAAAGTGAATGATATGGGATAAAAGTGAGAAAAAATAAGTGAGAGAAAGAACAGGTGTATTGTGCTGTTGAAGACAGGAGAAATATACGTGGGTCTTTAACTCTTTATTTGTGTTTGGTCTGATCTCACGCGTATATTGGGTAAGATCTGACGGTCCAAATTTATGAGTACCAACTCACCGTAAGAATCAAACTCACGAGATCCCGCCTCATATATATAATTAGGATCATGTGAGTCAACCACATATATTTGAGTGCATGAGTCCTAATATCAACCGTTAAGATCAAAGAGATCAAAGGTTGAGATCTTATTTGAAGATCCTAATATCAACCGTTAAGATCCCGCCTCATATATATATTAGTGTTTGGTCTGATCTCACGCGTATATTTGAGTCTATGAACAAGTTATTGTAAATACCTTCAAAACCTTAACATTCAGTCATTCTAATCCATTCACTTTCTCTCTCTACTCTCTCTCTTGCGCACTCATCTTCTTTTCCCCAGATCTTATTTGAAGCTCATGACCAAATCTTCTCCTTCTATTATTTGTGTTCTCAATCAAGCTATATACAATTTGATTTTCTTCATCACTTCTAGCATTTATGATGTTAGGTATTATTCATTGTCCTTGTTATTATAAATATTCAGTTTGAATTTTATGCATTTTGTATGTTTTTATCATTATTTTTATTTCGTTTTATTGATGCATTGTTATCATGTTTTGTCATTTTAATTAAGTTATTGTTATCATCTATTTTTGCTTGATTTGTTCATCACTATTATAACTTTTGTTTTATTTCTATTTTCGCATCAATATTTTTATGTTGTTTTAATTGATGTATTTTTTTATCAAGTTTTCATTCACGTATGAATTTTCTTCGATGTTTTCCCTTTTCTTAATACTTTTTATGTTTACCTAATTAATCTCAATTAGTATCACATGTCGTTCTCAACAGTATCACAATCTTAAATTTACAGCAATACATGAAAGTTTACCTAATTAATTTAAATTAGTATCACATATAATCCTTGACAGTATCACAACCTAAATAATGTAAACTAATATCACATGTCATTCTCAATAGTAGCACAGACTGAAATATACTTTAATACATGATCGTTCAACTAATTAATTAATTAATGTAAATTAGTATCACACATTATTCTTAATATTATCACATAATTATTTACCTAATTCATTGTTTTGTTTATCATCTCGTGTTCTTAATAGTATCACATGATTGTTTACCTAATTTTAGTCAACATTAATTATTTTTATATTTTTATGTCCTTTTATCATAAAAATGACACTAAGATGATGTTTTGTTCTTTTTTTCTATTTTTTTTTGCAGATTTCTTCGCTTGCTGAGGTTGGTTGAGAGTTTATGTGAATGATGAAGAAGTCTATACTATATCATCAATTGAGCATAACATTTTTTCTTAGTTATTTCTCTTATAAAGACAAATTCTATATTCTTAATATCGCTCAAAAGCGGTTACACTTTTGTATTCTTTCTACATTTTTGGTTAGGACTATGTTACTCTTATAATTTGATAAAAGTTTTACGCCTGGTTAGAAACACTATCAGAGTACCTCAGTTGCAATATCATAGTATTATCAAGATTTTCATTTATATTTTGTTTATCACACTTTTAAATCACCAATATATCTTTATAAGTTTCACACTTTATGAGAAACTATTCTACACGTTATGAGAAACAATATCACATGATTTCCTTAAAAATATCACACGGTGTGATTAACAATATTACCCTGTATAATAAAGTATCACAACCATTACTAAAGAATATCACACTTCACCCTAAACAATATCACAGTTATAAAGACTGTTTTCACTCATCTAGTTTTGTGATATTAAAAAACAATATCACTATCATTAATAAACAATATCACACAATTGGATTAACAATATCACATTGTGCCAATAACAATATCACCATTTGCCAGTTACAATGTCACAATAATATTGGCTGACTTTTTTAGCCAGTTAATAATGAAATATTATAACCCTTAGCAAAGAATATCACATTTCACTTACAACAATATCATACTTTAACAATAACAATATTACGGTTATAAAGATTCTGTTCATATAAGATGTTCGAGAGATAATATCACAACATACAAGACACAATATCATTATTGCTCTTAAACAATATCACAAAATATAAGCAGCAAAGCTAGTTTATGCCACCTACAGTAGACTACTTATTATCCTACCAAGATTACATCAATTCATTTTCAATTAAAGTTTTCTATCAACATATTCTTAGTTGTCATTTGAGTCCTTGTCCATCATCGTCATCGTCATCATCATCGTCATCGTCATCGGCATCGTCATCACAAAATATAAGCAACAAAGCTAGTTTATGCCACCCATTGCTCTTGTCCATCATCATCATCATCATCGTCATCATCATCGTTGTCGGATCTCTTCTTTCTTTTCCTTTCTTTTTCCTATTTTTGTTCACGTTAGTCCAATTATTCTCTCTAGTTTGCCGTAAAATTTGTAACATTCTCGAATAAATGAGTTGCCCACATCCAAGGGTTCGGGTGAATACACCTATAAACATCGCAATTATACATTACATCTTACAAAAGCAAAAAAATCAAGAACAAAATCTTTCCAATTTAGTGAGGTAGTTACTCTTACATATACAAATTGAAGTACTGAACATAGGAAAAATAGTCCTTCGTGTACTCTAAAATTGACCTACTTTCATTTTTTCCAGTTCACTGAAGCTGCTCTATTATTACTTAATTTGAAAACTTTTGTTTTACCTGCACAATATAACCACCATTATCAAAGACCTTACCACTTTACCAAGTAAAATATCATTCTAAACGGTATAGCATACTTCCAATTTTGTGATTTTAAGAATCAATATCATAGAAAAAATATGTCACACCTTTATTTGGTTTAATCTACCTAATCTGCCAAATTTGTACTACTAATCTTCATCTCATGGTACTACTCTTCATATCAAATAGCACATTATAAAACTAACAGCATCATAATCATTCAAATATTATATGGTATTTTTAAATATTGTCTATTTCTATGAGCTTTCATTATCATAGCCGACACTTGTATCAATTTCTCAAATGCAATGTCAAAGAAATTCAATTTCATAATATCAAACACCAATTTTCACAAATAAACAATATCAAACCCTAATTTTCGTCATCAAACTAAAACAATAAATGAAACAACAACTAAAAATTCAATTGATGCAAGTAAGTAGTTTAATATGTCGAAATAATCACCAAAAACGTATCAAATCAAGTATAATTAAGAAATCTAGAATTTTAAACCAAGAACATAAATATAACACAAATAAATTGTCATTTACTTCTCTCTTTCAGATCGAATCTTACTCTTTTATTTCACAATATATACAGTAATTTATCATAAAAATAACATCCATAATCGATTTAATGAGACATAAGTTTCATCTAAAATCGCATATATTAATAATAATAGCAAAAAGAATAGAATCTACCTCAAAGATATAGAAGAGAAATCAACTGAGATTATTAGATTTAGTTGAAATAAAGTAGAAAAATTAGATTTTTGCAATATTTTTAGTAGAGTTTGTGACATTGATTTTATTTCAAAGTATTCAGTTTCTTAGTTCTAATTTTGGAGAGAGAAAGTGAGATAGAATCCTGGGAAATAAGGTTTGTGTTTTTGCTTTTTGTTTGTTATTTTTTTGCCTCTTACGTGCTATCATCCTAGCCTTTCAGTTTGTTCAGATTGGACGGTAGTTATTAGGACTCACGGACTCAAATATATGAGTGGACTCACCGGATCTTGCCTATATATATATATATATATATATATATATATAGGCAAGTTATAATGAGTCCACCTTCAAAATTGAGTCCATGAGTCCTCATCTTGCCCTTTGGATGAAAGAGATGGAGGGACAAGATTAGAACAACATGGAAGACTAAGATTAAAAGAAAAATGGATGGACAAGATTATTAGAATAAAATGAAGGGACAAGATTAGAACAAAATGAGTGGATTTTATTGACTTCCACCTACATTACGAGTGTAACTTTAACCATTTTTTTTGTAACTTCAGTCATTACGAGTGTAATTTCAACCTTTTTTTAGTGTAACTTTAAACCAAAATGTGATTTCGACTATATAAATTTTAGTTTATGTAAGTTTATGATAAATTTATATGATTTTTGCCTTTTTATGAGAGTAACTTTAGTCATTAAGAGTGTAACTTCAACCATTATTTTTGAAACTTTAAATTAAAATGTGATTTCGACTATATAAATTTGAATTTATATAATTTTTAAACAAATTTATGTGATTTTAGTTTTTTATGAGTGTAACTTTAATTCTTAATTGCGTAACTTTAAGTTAAAATATGAATTAATTTTAATATTTTAATAAGTGAAACTTTAACATTTATTAGTGAAACTTCATTTATTAATTGTGTAACTTTAGTCAATTATAGTGTAACTCATGTTTAGGTAACTTTAGTCTTTTCTAGTGTAACTTCAGTCCTTAATAAGATACCTTTAGTCCATAATTGTGAAACTTTAGTCCATAATGGTGAAACTTTAGTCCATAATGGTGAAACTTTAGTCCATACTGGTGAAACTTTAGTCCATACTGGTGAAACTTTAGTTCATACTGTTGCCACTTTAGTCCATACTCGTGAAACTTTAGTACATACTAGTGAAACTTTAGTACGTACTAGTGAAACTTTAGTACGTACTAGTGAAACTTTAGTACATACTAGTGAAACTTTAGATATAGAAACAACCATTACCCCTCCTCCGTCACCAACAACTATAATCGACCAACAACAACAAAAAAACCTAGATCTAATATCTAATAAAAAAAAGAAAAATATAAAGAGATCTAAAAAAAATCCACCAAACCCAAAAAAAAAACAAAAACTAATAAACAAAATACGAGGCCTAAATTAAAAACTAGAAAAACATAAGGAACTTTGAAAATTAAAAACGAGATTTTATAAATAAAAAAATGAATCTGAAAAAAACAAAGTAGATGTGGAAAAAATAAAATAATCAATAACAAAAAAAATATAAAAACGAGATAAAAATAAAATAGAAATTCATAAGAAATTCAAAAAAATGAAAAACGAAAAAAAAGAAAAGAAAAAGGTGAATCTGAAAATAAATAAATTAGATTTACAAACAAAAAATACATAATGAAAAAACAAAATCTAAAATAAAACAAAAAACATACAAAATAAGAAAAAAAAAAAGAGAAGAGAGGGAGGAGGGAGGCGGCGGGAGTCGTGGAGGAGGGAGGAGGAGGGAGGAGGCGGGAGTCGTGGAGGAGGGAGGAGGCGGCGTGAGGTCTTCGGGAAAACGCAGCAGAGGGAGGAAGGTCGCGGTGAAGGCGGAGCAGGGCGGCAGTCGTGGGGGTTGGCAGGAGCAGGGCGGTCGTGGCGGTGAAGGCGGAGCAGGACGGAGTAAAAGTGGTGGTGGTGATGTTGGCAGGAGGCGGTGGAAGTAGTGTTGGAACCAGTGTACTCCACAGTTAGTGCAATAACATAAATAAATCTCTGTAGGTTCACATGGTATACTTTGTATAATAATCAGTTGATTAACGTTTATCAATAACGGTTGGCTTGCTAGATAAGTTTGACGTTATTGTCATACAGATGGCGGAGATCAACTTGTCTCTAAAAGTCACACCTATAGGATGTGTTTGAGAGATGTGATTATTTGAGAAAATAATCATATTGATGCCCTATTAAATGACTAAAAGGTTAGTCAGTGTATTTGACTAAAAGGTTAGTCAATGTGATGATGAGACAATTATTTAATAAT
>JAIUZE010033433.1:0-14996 GCA_022085475.1 Heliosperma pusillum | reverse complement strand
CAAGACTCGGTCAATCATAGACAGCCGAGTACCCCAAATTCGGTCGATATAATTCACGAAAGAGGCGGAAAAGAGCTCAAGCCTCATAACAAGCGGTACGCTACATGCAAATAACACCACCTCGCAAGTACACAACATTTGACGGCCGGGTCGATCAACGCCAAGCGTTCGCCTCCCAACAACGTCGTCGTATGCCCACTAACACATGCAATTAAGCAGTAGGATACATCCCCGTTCCGACATTCCAGCCTTACGAACGCGGAGGTAGCCAAGGGAATGAGAGTACAAAGCACATAACAAAATAGTGCTCAAACCGTAACGTTTGTAAAAACGACTCAAAGCGGGACATACCAAAAACCGTCACAAAACATGAGAATAGGGAATTTTATAAACTTAACTATGATAAAAATGAATGAATACATGATACATAAGCATTAGAACAAGGTTATGAAGCATAATAAATAAGAAACATAGATCCCCTCTCCAAAACAACGTTGTTTGGAAACCAACTAAAACAAGGGTCCACTTCAAACGGTCATAACTAGAGTTCTAGACATGAAAATGCAGAAATTCTAAATGGAGGTGATAGCTTATCCTCTTAAGGTTCCAACGGGATGTCACAAGCCCAAAACAAGCAAGTAACGAAAGAGATATGATCATTTTACGAAAAGGGGTCAGTGCAGGAAAACTGCAGTCGGCAGCGAGTAACGCTGCCAGCGCCGGACGACGCTGCCAGCGTCCAGGGAACGCTGCCAGCGTCCTGGTCTGGCAGGCACGGGTCATACGGATTTCACAATTTTCACTAAGGCATAACACAACATCATCTATTATAACAAATCATCAATTCTCATAGCAATTATCAACTAACCACAACCATCATCCACAACACAAGTCCTAAGCTTACTAATCATATTCTAAATACGATTACTAACATAGAAAAAACACATAAAACACGTAAATGATATCGAGTAACCCTTCACCGTTACCTTTTCGCGTCTTCAAACGATTTCTAAGCCTTCCTAGTCTCCACCTACAATTAGATAATAAAAGATGAATATAATTCACCTTTGAGAAAGACGGATAAATTATAAAGCGAGAAAGACGGTAATTTTATTACCAATTAAGATAGAGGACGATGAGAGGTAAAGATTAAGACGAACCATAGTAAATTTGAGCGAGAAACGAAGGAGTAGCGACGAATCTAAGCTTGATAAAAATGGAGTTTAGGTTTTGGTGGTTTGATGAGGAAGAAAGAGTAAGTGGAAATGAAGGAAGGAGTTAGGGTTTGAGGTAGTATATGAAGGAGTAAGTGGAAAAAAGTCAAGAAAAGTCAAAGACGTCTTAAGACGTGATTCACTTGAAATCTTGCGTAAAATCCAAATACGAACTCGGAAGTTCTAAATTAGACACGGAAAATTTAATTCTAAACTAAAACTAAATTTCGCTGAAAAGTATCCGTATAATATTTTAAATTACAAATAGGGTACATTTGCGGGTGTTACAGATTGGTCAAGAGGCAGACACTACTACCTTGCCAATACATGAGGCGACGGCTGAGAAGATGGGTGAGGTACCTACTGCTGCCGAGGTTTTAATACCTCAAGCCGATAAGGTAAATATGACTTCTTTTTTTTTTCTGCATTTGTTCTTTCCAGCAGCCATGCCTTTTATTGGTTTATTTTATTAGGTAAATGAGTCTGAAAAGGGGACGCAACTTGAGGAGACGGGTGAGGTACCTAATGCTGCTGAGGTTTTGATACCTCAAGCCGATAAGGTAATTACGACTTAACCATTTTGAACCTCTGCATTTGTTCTTTCCAGCAGCCATGCCTTTGATTGGTTAATTAATTTTATAAGGTAAATAACTCTGAAAAGAGGACGCAACTTGAGGAGCCGGCTGAGAAGACGGGTGACAATAATGAGGTATGTAGAATATAAGAAGTTAGTATGAAGATGATATAAGAAGAGGTTTAGATCATAAGAATTCTAGAGAGAACATGCTGAGTTTTCAAAAACCCTTGTTGTTGCTTATCACGCACAAAGTGACAGTCTATACTCAAGTGTTTGGTTCTCTCATGGAACACGGGGTTGAGAGAAATATAATCAGTATATGCTGTCAGTGCTAAATAAGACTCTGCACTGTAGAACAGCCCTATATTTATAGTACCCTTCAAATATTTGATGACATGTAGGCCAACATTCAAATGAGGTACCCTAGGCTGTCTTAGAAATTGGCTGAGATGCTGTACTGCATATGAAATATCTGGTCTGGACATGTTCAATTATAATAGCCTACCCACCAACAATAAATACTTGTAACTAACTTTACATTATATACTCAATATAGATCATTTATGATATCTATTATATTTTGGTATTTAGTAAATAATGTGTATTCTTCAGGCCAAAAACAAGCAGTTAGTTCTTCTCGCCGACCCTTCATCCGAGGATGTGGTTCATGTTGCCCGGGGTTTCATCATATACCCAAAGCCCAATGACTCAGCGGAAACCATCTTGGTTCATGGCGTACCACTCTTGCCGAATCATGCAAAAGTGGAGATAGCGCTAGTCGCGAAGGGCTGTGAAATCCGTAAACTGCCCGTCCCAGTCCGTGACGACCTTCTAGTTCTGGCAGATGCGGTTCACTGTTTTGTCCAATGGCCTAATAGCCACATTTTCCTGGCTCGTGAACAAAAAATTCAACAGAATGTAGCCGGGGTTAGAAAAATACATCTAATTTAACCAGCCTTTTGTCTTTGTTCATCACCTTCATAAATAGTGAAATTTATATGTTATATTGTTGTTTTGTAGGTAACAAAAAACATGGATAAGTCTAACTCGATAGACAATAATCTTTCTACTACCTCGTCAAAACAACAACTTGATGAGGTATTTAATCAACTCTCTTTATATTTTAAGTTCTACTATCGCCTCATCATTGAAAGAGCAACTTAATTTAGTTAGCCACATGTAGGTTGTGAAAGGTAGCACACCGCATCATTTCCCCAAGCTGAAAGAGGTCGGGAGTCTATCCCGTACTAAATATGATGGGAACGTTTACATGGAAAAAGTACGAACGGTGACGATCCTGGACCTTTATAAAGAGGCTGGGAGACGCATAGCAAGCGACCAATTAATAATTATTCCGCTCGAGCATGATATTGTAGGGGTAGAACGTCAAGCAATGCTGGATTGGGAAATGCTAGCCATTTGGGCTGGCCTTGACGAGATTGATGTCCAACACCTATATGTTTGGATGAAGTAAGTTTCTTAATAAATTAAATCATGCAGTATTCTAATATTCTGACTAAGATATAGTGTTTTTAATATCGGAATTAAAACCGTCATGTAGGTACTTGAACTCGGTTGTGATCCCCGAGACCAATAATCCACTTGCTCAATACGGATTCCTGTGCCGAAATGTTTTATCTATGCATATCGGGATCTTTTCGTATCAAGAACGTATAGATTATATTGCTGCGTAATTGGCGAAAAACAATAAGCTCATTCTTGCCCCTTATAATGAAGTCGGGTAATATATAATTAATATTACGATTCCAAATACAATTGCATTTTTATATGTTTGGTTATGATGCATGTTGTGCTTGTTAATAATGATGTGTCTCTCGATCTAGGAGACATTGGGTGCTAGCAGCGATCAATCCGACCAAGAAGAAAGTATTTTGGTTGGACTCTTTGCATAAACAACCATCTGAGACCTTTAAGAATATGATTATTAAGTAAGTTTATAATACTAATTGGGAACATAATATTAAGTTTCAATTATTATTATTAAGTAAGTTTATGTGACTTTCGACCTCTTTCCTTTTTTAAGGGGCCTTTGAGAAGAAAAGAGCAAACAACGATCAACCGACGGAAGATTCTGATGATGACCCTACATTTATTACGATAACAGGGGTACGTACGCGCAAATACAACACCTTAATAATTAAGTGCATTAAACTAATTACGCATATACATCTGTCTTTTTTAATTACGCATTAAACTAATTGGTAATTGCCTTCTCGTCTCTTCGTTTTTTATGTAATAATAGGTCCCTAAACAGCCGGATAGCATACAATGTGGATACTACGTTTGTCGTTTCATGTTGGAGATTATTAGGCGAAGATATATCAGCATTCCAGAAAGAGTTAGTAGTTTAATGTAGCTATTATTTACTTTTTTTCATTAGAGCTGATATATTTTCTAGCTATAAATGATCGATGTTGCTATGTATGCCTATACTGTTGTTACCCTACTGATCGATGTCTTTTATTTGTTTTATCCGCAGTATTTACTCAACACGCCACATGTCCCTGAGTACACTAAGCACAATATAGACGAGGTAAGGGACTTGTGGTGCAAATACATCCTTGAACATTATGGTAAGAAAGAATAAATGAAACTTAGATGATTTTGGAAGCAGATACGGAACTTTAATTTGTAGAAGTCATTAGAGCAAGTTGTAAGTATGAATTGCTCTGAAAGAGATCAATTTGGTTGTATATATCATTTTGCTGCTGCTGTACAATTGTACATGAATTGCTCTGTACATGAATTGCTCTGATTTATATATAGATATATCATTTTGCTGCTTCTGAAAGTGGTTTATGCGTGCTGCTACTGCTGCTGATTTATGCAGGATTTTCACTGGCAGGGGAACAAATTACAATTTTTTCAAAAACAATAATAAAAATAATAACAACGGTTTTTCAAAATTCATTAAAAGCGTTGTAACATATTTCCCACCAAAACTAATCATACCTTTAACAACGGTGTATTCTAAAATACCTGTTGTTATTAAAACTTTCCACAACGGCTTCTTTATTATACTCCATTGTAATTAACAATATTCACAACGGGTTTGAAAAATTAAAGCGTTGTTATAATCTTTCCGCCACCAAAACTAATCATGCCTTTAACAACGGTTTTAGTAAACAGACCGTTGTTACATATTTCCCACCAAAACTATTCACACGTTTTAACAACTGTGTACTCTGATATACCTGTTGTTATTAAAGCTTTCCACAACGGCTTGTTTAAAATACTCCATTGTAATTAACTATATTCACAACGGGTTTGAAAAACAAAAGCGTTGTTATAATATTTCCCACCAAAACTAATTATACCTTTAACAACGGTTTCATTTAAGAGAACCGTTCTCGTATATTTCCCACCATAATTATTCACACGTTTTAACAACAGTTATCTAGTAATAACAACGACTTTGTACCGTTGTTAAAACTATTCACAACGGTATTTTCATTAAATCAGAACCGTTGTTAAAACCTTTAAAAACGGAGGCTTTAACAACGTCTGCTTTTGAATATTACAACGGCTTTTAACCGTCGTCATTGCCTGTTTTTGTAGTAGTGTTAGATACCTATTATGGTTCTCATCAATGTATTCAATGCATATAATAATGATTCGTGCGACGACTAGCCATGATTAAATGTCGACCTACAAGGGAAATATAACTATTGTAGTTTTATTTCTATAGAAACATATAAAATTTATAATGTGCTAAATCTAGTTTTGGATTTAGAGGTATACTTTAATAAAAGTTATTATGTACACGATCTCTAAATAAGAATATAGAATCAACCTTAGTGTACAACACAAGTGTTTCACTTTTGTGAATAGAACAAGCGTTGTATCTTTTTATGCCTTCACTTGGTCAATGGTTATGTCATACCAATTAAAGGTAATTATATTCTTGACCTAAACTAGAAATTACTTGTCATATAGATTATAAAAGGCTCAAAATTGGTGACCCTAATCTAATCTTAATTCTGGATTGTGCAGCACATTAAGAGGCTAGTATTGACTACTATCCCTAAACCATTTGATTTTGAATCTTTTGGTGTGTGCGAATCTTGTTTTCAAGGCAAGATGATTCGTGCCCTTTTTATTGAAAAGGAGATCGAACTAGTGAGTTATTGGCCCTATTACATAAGGATATGTGTGGTCCAATAACAATCACAACTAGAGATGGTTATGACTACTTCACTTTATTTACCGACGATTTAAGTAAATATTAAGTTTGATTCTACTTAAGGAGGTGCTAAGAAAAATCTTTGAAAAGTTCAAAGAGCTTCAATGTGAATGAGTTAACCAACAAGAGTATTAGATCAAGGATTTACGACCAAATCGTAAATATCTAAGTATTGACTTCGATTCTCACCAAAAGTATTGCGAAATTGTTTCACGAGTTAACTTCTCTAACACACATTATGAGATAAGGGTGTTGTTGCAAAGAGAAACAGAACCTTATACGATATGGTTTTGTTTTTGTCAAGTTAATCTGAGCCACTTTATTATCTTTGGGATTTTATTATTTTGTCTGCTATTTCTTTCCCCAGCATATTAAAACACATTTAAAACAGTCTGATTTCATTCCATATACAATATGGATGGGTAACATACCTAATTTGTAAGTTATCCGTATGAAACAAGTGCTCAATAATCCTACATTGACCACGAGAACAAAGCGTTTGTGGCTCGTGATGCTGTCTTTCAATAAAAATACGATTGTTTCTTGATAAGACAGAGTGAGAGAAAATGTTTCAAGAGCCACAAACTGAGCATATGATCCGAAAAAGGTTTCCTCATTATTTGTTCAGTAGTTGTTTCTTCGAACCTCGGAACCTAGGAGGTCATGTGGAATTTTTTCACTCTTTAATAGTGATAAATTCGTATTACTTTTAGAAAGTGTCGCAATTGTGAATTATAAGAGACTGTTTATAGCCTCAACTTCATGCTATGGCTTAGAGTCATGCGATTCGTAATGGACTCCATGAACGATGGTCATGAATGTGACGTGGTAAATTTCACTTGAAGAAGTACGACTTCTTTAGTGTATATTGATTTTTAAGATCAAAATCTGCATGGATGAACATTAAAATTTCTTCAAAGATAAAATGGTAGGCAAAGAGTTTACACCAATTACAATGCTTTAATCCATTCGATAACACTTAGCAATTAAAGCATATCATAATAGTATGATGTCAATTGGATCTCAAGAACAACAAACTTGAATACGATTCTAGAAGAGGTAGTATATTTTATATTCACCTGTGGATTCGTAGATCCTAATTATCCTAAGTTCATTTGCAAGCTTAAGAGGATGTCTTAAGTAAGCACTAAAGAGTTGGAATTAGTGTGTCAATCATGTCATAAAATTTTTCTCGATATCTCGAGGAATTATGTTTATAGATGAAGTTTAGTGGGAGTAATGTGGTTTTCATCAGTCTTATATATGGAGACATATTGATCATTTTAGATGACGGTAGTTTTTTGGAGAAGTAGAATACATCTCTTAGATATCTGGATTTATGGAGATAAATCTAAAAGGATATTAGCGTTGAGTCAAAATTCTTATATAGATAAGATCTTTGGCTAGTTCAAGGAAGTTGAACACATGATAATTGATTCCTTTTGGTTTCGCTGCAGGATCAATTATATACGTTGTAATGTATACTCAATCCGACATTTTAAATGTTTTGAGCATGACGAATCATTTGCAATCAAATCCAAGTGAGAATCATTTGATAGCCATAAAGAACATCCTCAAGCACTTGCGAAGGACTAAAGATATGTTCCATGTGTTTGGAGTTAACAGTGAGTTGTGTGTAAGGGATTACACAGACTTCAGTTTCCAAACTAATCAAGTGATTTGAAATCACGAACTGACTGTGTTTTCTAGAAGATTTATCTGTTGGAAGAGTTCTAAGCATAAAAGACTATTGGAAAGGTTCCAAGTAGGAGTGACATTTTCAAACATAAATGTCATGTATCCCCTGGAAGTGTTCCAGGCAGTTTATCATTGTGGATTTCACAACGGAAATAGAGTACATTGCATCATATGATGATGCATATGAAAGCAGCTTGGATTCGACATTATTGGAGGGACTAGAAGTAGTTCCTATAGTTGTATATCCTATCCCATGATACTGCTAAAACAGTAGGAGCTACCTTTAGGCCAAGAGTCTTAAGTCTAGATTCAAACCTAGACACGTACTCAGAAAGTTTTATGTAATATGAGATTACGTAGACAAAGAAAAATAGAAATCAGAAAGATGGGAAAGATGCAAGTATTGCTAATCCATTAGCCATGCCTTTTGCAGGCTGAACATGATAGTCATGTCATTTCAATGGGGATTGAAATATGTACCTAAATTGTTGGAGATTATGAGATGAAATTATTGATAGCGTATCAATTTTTCCAAATATTAGATAATCGCATTCATTGTTAGAGTTTCATTAAAAACTCCTTTATTTAGTTTGACTAAATTTTAATACTTTTTTATCCGAATTGGTTGTAAGACAGGTTGAACCCAATTCAAGTGAACATGATGAACTTAGTGTTTTGTCCCTAGTCATTCATTTGAGGTGACGTCTTGAAGTGACTAGATTGTAAGTCGATCGATGGTTAGTTCAGCACCATGGAGACATGGAGATGACTGGTCGTTTACATAGACAGACTGTTGAGACACTCTGTCGGGCAGTGACCATAATAGAGTCCCTTATCAAAATTGTTGAAGCCTGGTCGTGGCAGGGATTTCTATTTTATTCCTATTAGTCGATTCTTTAGACTTGCGACCATTTACCTTAGTCGGTGTAGTTTCCGATTGACTTTGGTTTTTGTCCTAGGTCGGGCCGTGAAAGGAGGCCGATGGGCATATTCTGGGTCATGGTGATCTGCATCATACAGTGTAAGATGGATCAACAAGAATTGTCCACCTACGTTGGGTATTAACATTTTCGAGTCACTCGAGGATTAGTAACTGGAAATGCGTGGCCACGCTCGGAAGAGATCTCTGGTAGATTTTCCGGTCAGAGAGTTACTCTCCCAAATCGAGAAAACCACCCTATTTATAATTTTCAATTGCAAGTGCGACCTGTAAGACACCTTTCAATGAGTGGCAGGATGTGACACAAAAGAGACAAGAGAATCGGTAGCACACAACTTGTCGAGACAAGTGGGAGATATTGTTAGAGTAGGAGTCCTCCGCAATAGTGTTGCTACATGCACAACTTGTATCGGACAAGTGGGAGATTGTTGGAGTAAGTGTCCTCCACAATAGTGCATTTATATAATAAAACTCATTTAGTATATACGTGGCATGATTAGTATATTTTGATACTCCACGTCAGTTGATTAACGTAAATCGGTAACGCTCAGCTGACTAGAGTTTGACGTTATTGTCGAATGTCGACGGTGATCAACTGATCCCTTTAGGTCACACCTATAGGATGAGACCCAATAGAATACTAATTATTTGTATACGATACAGTTTAATTAGGGCATTACATATATTTGATATGTACGTTTAGTTACGAGAGTTATTTATTGGAAATTGAGTTAGGAACTCATTCCACTTAAGTTTATTAGTCACTTATACGATAACTGACAGGATAAAATTTACGTCTTATTTTAATACGATTAAATAAGATATCATTTAGTAATTAATCTTTAATTCATTAAATAAGTTGAGGTTATGCATATATTTTGAGATAGAGGTAATTAGTTAATTATATTTACAAAGAGTTGTAAAATAAATTATTAACTGGGCATTGTGAGACCCATTATATATTGATATAATGGTAAAATATCACTTAAAAGTTAAGTACATATTTTTTATTAATTTGTGTCATATAATTGTTATATGATCAAATTAACATCTAATTATACAAGATAATTAAACATATGATTATAAGTATTTGTGGGACAAATATCAAAAATCAAAATGGTCCATTGTGGACTCATGTGCACCGGTTTTGTGTAGACAAAATCACTAGTGATTTTACTCTACCAATTCCACACTCCACCAAGTGATTATGACATGTTATGACACATGATCATTATCATTCTCTTATCCACACTCAAGTCATTTACATGGGAATATAGTATGCAAAATTATCACCCTTTTGGTGATGGTATGACCGGCCAAGTGCCCTTAAATAGAGCACTTGGTTGTTCATTTCATAGTTGCTCATTTATTCATTTGTTTTAGATATCTCTCTAAAATCCTTAACATCTTTCTAAACTCTCATATACACAAATATTCTCTACATATTACTAGTGTAGTAATACAATAATATTAGTAGTATTATATCTTACTTATTATCTAGTTAATAATAAGATAAGATTATTTGGGTTGATTCTTGGGTGCCACAAGAAAGAGACCTTCTACTTTGGAGGTTGTTTTATGGAGGATCACCCACTAATTTCATGATCAAGAACAATAAGAAGGAGTTCTTATTGTGCCCATATTGAACCAAAAATTCCCAATGTAAGGATATTTTCGTCTTATCTTATCTTTTATGCTTTTATATTTGCATGCATGATAACTAGATCCTAAATCATTAAGTTAATGTAATTTAATGAACTAACTAGAAGAGTCTAATTAGAGGTCTAGGACTTTCATTCCTTATGGCAATAAAGTGCTGGAGACACTGGAAAGCTGGTTGCAGATCAAAGTTAGAAAATATGATGCACTGACTTGGCTGAAAAATAGTCGAAGCACAAGACTGAAGAAAACAATTATGCGAACCCTTATAAATGCTTACCTCTATCATGTTTGGCACTAAAGGAATGTTTGCAGGCGTGAGATGCTGGTGGAGAGACCAGGGGAGATTGCAAAGAGGATAAAGAAGTTGGTTCAGGATCGATGTTGTCTCTTCATTAAGGACCCAATTGGAATTAAAGACAAAAACTAGGTTGATAGGTTTCGATCAGATTGAGCACTTATTTTACTGAGAAGTTGTGATTTGCTTGGTTGAATGAAGGGGTAATTGAAGCTCAGTGGTGAGAGAGGAAGATCAAGTGTAGGGATGAAGATTTCGGGTTCAATGATTGAAGGCGGAAGATTTGTGATGATATTCCTTTTGTTTTGTCTTTCTTCCGATTTTGTTGTGCTTGAACTATTTGCTTTTGGTGTCTTATGGTTGAGTTGATATTTTATCGATTCAAAGGCAAAACGTTCCTTGTATATTCTTCCATATATACAAATTTACATTTTAGCAAAAAAAAAAAAATTGTCTCAACATTTGTCGCTAAATTATGTATTTAGCAACTAAATTTTGATCACTTGCTAAATTGGTAGATCAAGCATCATACTCTTGTAGTGAAGCCACATAAAAAAAACCAATATTGACACATTATATTTGTTCTAGACTAGCTGACACCAGGACACCTTCTGATCAAGCGACTGCATTAGTAAATGATAGCCATCAGCTATACTATAGTTCTTATAAGTGCCTCTCTATTTGCCATCAACATATCCAATTTTGAGCTTGTTCTACACCTCACAGAACTTTCTCCATGACCATGAGCTTGAAGTAGTTGCTTCATAACTCATCTAAGGGGTTCCTTTAAGAAAAATATTATCCACCCATCTATCAATCCATAAATGATCCTATTTATAAGCAAGCTACTAGACCAGTTTGTCTATAACAACCACATTTCACACTTTGCTATTAATTAGACCTAAACCACCATACTTCTTAGGTTTGAAAGGTATATTACAAGCAACCAATTGAACTTTAGAGTATATATCCCCACCTTCCCATAATACGTTCCTACATAATGCTTGAATTTTGTCCATAACACCAACTGGAAAAACAAAAAGCCTTGATCAATGATAATGAATGGTGGAGAGCACAAATTTTACCAAAATCAATCTCTCATGATATGAAATCTTTCTGCTATTCCATCCTCTAATTCCAAATATCATTATGCCATCTAAATCATTGCAATTAATTGTGGTAAGTCTTTTATGTGATATTTTCACCCCCAAATACTTGAAAGGTAAAACCCTCTTCTTGAAACCAGTGCCTTTTAAAATTATTTGCACAAAATCAGGATTCTTACCATTACAATAGAAGTCAGATTTTTTAGAATAAATAATAAGTCTAGAAGCATTAGCATTAGAGAATCTCTTAAGGATATCCATAATCAGAAGCACATATTTAACGTCTTCTTTACAAAAGAGAAGCAGAACATCTGCAAACATTAGGTGCGTCAGCTTTAAATCCTTGCACAAAGGATGGAAATGGAAATCAGGAAGGTTACTAGCTACCTGGAGAAGCCTACTCAGATATTTCATAAAAATAGTAAATATTAATTGGGGCATTTTGTCTCTTTGTCTTAAAACCCTCTGTACCAAAAAAAAAACCATAAATTTGAACATTCAAAGCAATGGAGTAGGTAGTTGTGCTAATACACTGCATTATTAGCCTGATCAAAACATGATGGGAATTTTGAGCACTCAACATTTGATCAAAATACACTCATTCAATAGAGTCATATGCTTTTCTTAAATCTACTTTCGTCACGCACCTTGGGAAAACATTATTCCTAGTGTTCAATTGATCCAGGTCATAACTAATTAAAATATTCCTAAGAATAATCCTCCCCGTAATAAAACAACATTGAGAAGGATCAATAATCTAAGTCAGGCATACACCGATGTTGTCACAAATAATTTTAGAAATCACCTTGTGTAGGGTATTGCAACAAGTAATAGGCCTAAACTAACTAACAGAAGAAGGACTATCAACTTTAGGGATCAAAATCAGATTAGTGCAATTGAGTTTCATTAAGAAGTCCACCATGTCTAAAGAAGTTTATCACTATTGCACAGACATTATCTTTAATATTGATTTAATTTGCCTTGAAAAAAACAGCTTGTAAACCATTGGCACATGGCTTTTCTCATCAAGTATAAACAAATGAGCATGATATTCTCCACAGTAGATATCCTACACAATCTATCATATACAAAATCTGTCACCACCTTACCCTTAGTGAAAACATTATGATGGAAGTCAGATGTTGGACCACTAGTCCAAAGCAAATCTTAATAAAAGTCACAAAAGTTTGTAAGACCTCTTCAAGGCTCTTACACTCAGCGCCATTATATTCTTTATCTATAACATTTTATTGTGAACTTGTCTATCCATGTCTAATAACTTGATGAAATATATTAGTATCATAGTCATTTCCAAATCATATTTAGCCTTTTGCCTCAAAAATTCATCTCTAGAATCTGCCAACAAATTATAGGTATCCTTTAATTGTCTCTCTTTATCCTTGAGCTCATGATTGGAATAGTCATTCTGAAGTTGGATTTGGCAATCATTAAGTAATTTATAGGCAACATTTGCATTCCTCTTAATATGAAAATAGAGTCCCATGTTTAAAGTTTTAAGACTAGGCTTCAAATGTTTAAGTTTCTTAACCACATTGAACATGGCATAGCCATCAACCTAAATTTTCCACCCGTCCTTAACTATAACATTAAAACTCTACCACTTTGGTCCACATATTGAAAAACTTAAAAGGTTTCTTAGCACTAACAAAAATTTATTTTTTTGCAAGTGTTTTGACAAGTAGCTTTTTTAAATAAATTAGGTACATGAAGTGAAAAGCTAGCTACCTAGGATATCATTTGAAAAATAAGATATATGATCCTTTTTATCTTCATTTTTTACCCCTTTAATCTTTAATAATAAATAACTATTGCATCCTCTTACGTCATTTCACCAAACATCAGTTACCTTTTTAGCAAGTTTACCCAACATTTTTTTATATAATCAGTTACCTTATAAGCTCCTAATTTTCATCTACCTTTTTAAATGTTAGTTAGGTTTTCAAGTTTCAGTTACCCTTTCAGTTTCAGCTAGTTTTACCAAACATAGCCTAAGCATTATTTTTTTTTATATAATCTTCAAAATAAGTTAATAAATGATAATAGCATCAGACTTTTATTCAAAATGGTTCCAATAAAAGAAAAAACTAATACACGAATCACTTATTTGAGGTAATATAATCTTCGAGAACCTATAGATACTCCAGATTGCAAGTAATGAATAAAATATCATATTCGCTGTTTTCATAAATATATCACTATTTTAGTTAAATTGGTAGGCAATTTTTTGTTTCCATGCTAATGACTAGGTGAATGAATGAATATGGTTACCATAGACATGTTTACATTACAACTCACTTAATTACAATCAAATTATAATAAAAAAATAATTAGAAGATAGTACGTTGAAGAAAAATGGAGTTTCTAAGTTCTTTGAAGTCAACCTTGTTCCTTGCTCTAACAATAACCTCAAGTTTGTTATTTCTCTATTCGTACTTTATGCATTATCTTTATCAGCTTTAATTTGTCACAAAAAAATGTATATATTTATCAGCAAGCTCAAAATTTTAATGGACAAAGCATTGCATTCTTTGTTCGTTGTCTTTCAAATTAACGTGGCTTAATTTAGTATTAATATATTTTAAAAAATAATTTGTTCAAAAAATAAAAATTACGCAAATTTTTTGGTATTTTCTAATTTAATAATATTTTATCTTTTGTATAACTTATACATGGTTATTAGAAAACTAGCCAAATATTTAAATATCCATTTGTCACATGCTAATCTTTTTCGTCTTCTAACTACTATATATTCACAAGTTTTGCCATCTAAATTTTTATTAGTTAAATGATAAATTTGTAAAATGTACTCCCTCCAATCCAATCCAAACTACCCACACCCTTTTGCACAAGTTTTAAGAAAATTGCTTTTGATGAGGGTAGAATGGGAAACGAATGAGAGAGGTAGTATATAAATTTAGTGAGGTATGTTATAAGAATGACAATTTTTGTAAATATAGGTATGTTATAAGGATAGAGTTGTCCTAATTTTACTCATTTATGGTATGAATAGTGTGACACCCTCAAATTTGTGGAAAAATAAAACAAGTAATTTAAATAAATAAAAGATGAGAATACGTTTCTAATAGGTTCACTTTAGTGAAAATCGGTAAATTTTAAAACCGGAACCTACTATTAAGTATATTCATCATAACAGAGGTGTCATAAATAAAAAGGTTCATAACAAAAGGAAAATAATATTATACATAAGAATTATCCAAAACGGGAGACATATCTCCCGTATAAATACGGAAATAAAAGAGTGTATAATAATATACAATC
>JAIUZE010033432.1:0-10135 GCA_022085475.1 Heliosperma pusillum | reverse complement strand
TAATGGTTTTTATTTGATAAAACCGTTGAATAATATGTTATTTGTTCATAAAATTTATTCAAAGTTTTTGGGCAAATTTTTTTATTTTTTAGAGTTCCTGGAAATGTTCCAGAATGTACAAAATTTTTGGTTTCAAATTGTTATGATTTTTATTTTTTATTTTGGGTTTATTTCATAAATGATATGATTAAACCTCTATATTTTGCAAATACGATCAATTCGAACTAATTAAATACAAACAAAGTTAGTGGGGACTAATTTTTAGTTCTAAATCAGTTTAGATAATTAGTTTGAGCTTAAATACGATTTAAGTGTTGATTATTGATTTTTAAATGGTTAAAAATCGATAAAATCCATAAAACCGAGCTAGAATGAGCATGATAAGTATTAAGGGCGATTTTGGCATG
Organism: Heliosperma pusillum; assembly: GCA_022085475.1. Taxonomy (NCBI): domain Eukaryota; kingdom Viridiplantae; phylum Streptophyta; class Magnoliopsida; order Caryophyllales; family Caryophyllaceae; genus Heliosperma; species Heliosperma pusillum. The sequence goes on along the minus strand of JAIUZE010033432.1, from coordinate 9,728 downwards.
ATTTTTACAGCATTTTATTTATGTTGTTATTGTTGAATGAATGAATGTCATTTATTTAATTTTTAATGCAAGTTGTACCTAGTATGGCCTAGATTATTTTAATCGGTATTAACCGTAATGTAAGGGAATACCGATTCGGTTGTAATTTTATTTGCGATCTCGTATCGCCGTTTGTAATAATTTAATTTCATTTTTAGATCAAATGTATAATAGGAATTTTATTTGTATCTTTTTTGTAATTAATTATTATAAAGACGGAGATTCCCGAAGTCGGTGTTCCAAAATACGGTGCCATGAAGAGGCAAGGGGCCAAGGAGTTGGTTTCCGATTTTGTAATCTACTAGTTAATTAGATTAGCTAGGTGGCCATACTAGAATCTATTATTTGCTTGCTTTATTTTTCCGCTCATGCCAAAATCGCCAACAGACATCTTTATTTCTCGATTGTCAATTCAAAGTTATTCAAAATTCACCGACTTAGTTCGCTTATAGGGAATTAATAACAAAATTGACAAGACCTCTCACATAACTTTAAAAAAAAATTGAGATTTAGCCTTACCAATTGAAGCACCTATGAACTCCGTGTTCATTAGGGCTACCACGGTCGTGGGTTCCTTTTTACCTCGGGTAAGTAGGGTGATGCGATCACAAGCCAAAATTGGATTGTACTCAACGAGATAAGCGTTATCTTGGGACTAGGATATGGATTTAGTTGAAATCCGTTAACCAAGAGTTCTAAGTGTAGAATTAGTCAAGTATTGACTTACCAGTTTTAGATAAAGGTAGCATGCGATGACTATTTTTGTCTAAAGATGGGTCTTGGAATCACTTATGTAATTTCGTGAGGGGTCATTATATGAGTGACTTGTTTAAAATTGTTTTTTACAAGTAAATTATATATAAGCAATGAATGTTTATTTTCCGTTGAGATTTATTTTATACGCGCAAATGACATATATTTTATCCTTCTATGAACTTGTAAATCCGTTCAAATCGTGGAAAGGGTTTCCATTATTTTATACGGTAGCATTTTGATTGCGATCTCCATTTAAACCACCGTTGCTAAAGACAAAATGAATTTTATCTTTTGATCCTCATATTCACCATTGCAAATGTCTCTTATGAAGAGTAAATGAATAAGTCACACTTAGTCAAAAACGTTTTGATTTTTAGTGACGTCTTCTCATAACAATGGTACATCAATTTTTCCGCTCCAACGAAAATATTCTAATTTTTGGTATGTCGTCATAATGCTCCTTCTCGAGGCTTACCTCAAAAGAGCCCAAATCAGTTGACACGACTAGGTTAATCGATTTATTTAAAATCGTGAATAACCAAATAACGTAGTCACATCATGAAATGTTTATCCTTTTGAAGGTAAAACCATGAATGAAATGAAGAATAGTCTTCACAATAATTCTAATATACTTGTCTAAGTAGAGATTCATGAAAGTGAGTGGGAGCACTAAGAATGATGTTTATATTCTTAATTTTTAAGACGAGGTTCAAGAGTAGGTTGGCACGAGTTTGGCACAAGGCAAGGGAAAAAGGCAAGACTATTTTGAATAGTAAAGTCAAAACCCAAGCAAGGTGTCGAACCCAACTTTTGACGATTCTATTTTACAGTGTAGGACACAAGAAAAGAATCTTCCCAAAGTTTTCTAAAGAGTTAGAAATTGGGTGTAATTTTTCACCCATAATATCTATATGATCGACATTTATTTTGCTAAATGCAATGTTTGGGTATTAGATACCTATTATGGTTTTCATCAATGTATTCAATGCATATAATAATGATTCGTGCGACGACTAACCATAATTAAATGTCGACCTACAAGGGAATATAACTATTGTTAGTTTTATTTCAATGAGACTATAAAAGTTATATGTGATCAATCGTAGTTTTTGGATTAGAGGTATACTTTAATAACGTTTTTATGTACATGACCTCTAAATAAAGCAATATAGTATCCACATTTAGTGTACGACACAAGTGTTTCACTTTTATGAATGGAACAGCCGTGTGTAATCCTTTTTATGCCTATACTTGGTAAATGGTTATCCCATACCAAGCAAAGGTAATTATATTCTTGACCTAAATTAGTAATTACTTGTCATATAGATTGTAAAGGCTCAAAATTGGTGACCCTAATCTAATCTTAATTCTGGATTGTGTAGCACATTAAGAGGCTAGTATTGACAACTATCCCTAAACCATCTGATTTTGAATCTTATGGTGCGTGCAAATCTTGTATTCAAGGCAAGATGATTCGTGCCCTTTTATTTAAAAGGAAATCGAACTAGTGAGTTCTTGGCCCTATTACATAAGAATATACGTGGTCCAATAACAAACACAACCAGAGATGGTTATGACTATTTCACTTTATTTAACAACGATTTAAGTAGATATTATATTTTATTCTACTTAATAAGGTGCTATGAGAGATCTTTGAAAAGTTCAAAGAGCTTCAATGTGAAGTAGTTAATCACCAAGAGTATTAGACAAGGACTTACGAGTAAATCGTAATTATAAATATCTAAGTATTGTGCACTGAAACTATTCAGAAAGAAAACTAAATAATGAGAATTTGAACTATGGTTAAGACACTTTGCAAATACTCTGTTTCTGTATGGACTGGTTGTTAAGGAACAAGGATAGGACCTTAACCAAAGCACAAAGCCAATGATTGAGGGTTGAACTTTGATCCCAGCACACAGCTAAGGACCTCAGCTCACTTCCAAGCACAAAGCAAAGGAAGTTGTCTCAAGCACACAACCAAGAGATGTTAACAGAAACAAGGTTTCAGTTTTATGTTTTACTTCAAATCTGTCTTTCATTCATTAGGAAAAGGCCTTATATAGGCAAGGAGATTACAGCCTACTCGTTCAATACATCCTAGGGCCACAATTGGCTTGCAAAAGAAACAGAAATAACAGCTACATTGTTCAGCATAAAGCAATAAAGTAGAAAAGTAGTTCTAATAGGACAATCTGCCTTAATTGGACTGTTGAGGTTGAAACTGGTGGAGGAGTGGACTTCTAAGCTTGATTCTTGAGCTCAACTGAAGTGGGATGGATGCCAAAGGTCCTGCTAAAAGGCCCTCGAGTTTGTTTGATCATAACCGGAAAGTTTGATAGTGACATGTTAATTACTGCAAAAAGGCTGAAAACTGGACAGTCTGGAGTTGTCCCTAAGCTAACTCTTTGTGTGTTTGTTTCCAGGAAGAGAAATCCTGGGGAAAGTTGTAGAGGACCTTCCCAAGACATAGGTTTGAGGGTTGGTTAGGATTTTTTGATTGTGTGAGGCCCCCATGGACCCTGTTTAGAAAGACTGTGATAGTCTGTTTTTGGCTGAGGGCTGTTTTTGTTGTGTTGGGTTTGTTGGGCTGTTGGCTATGTCTTGTTGTGGCTTAGTCTTGGGAAGTGGATGGCTAGGCTTTGTTCTGGTTGTGGTGGTGTTGTCTTAGCAGGCTTGAAGTGGTTGTGGCTTGGACTGAATAGGACATTGTCATAACTGGTCATGGTGTTGTCTGAATAGATGTTGTTGTCTTGAATGGTGTTGTTGTCTTGATGTTGAGTCTTGTCTTGAGCTTGTGTCTTGTCTTGGTCACATACTCCTGTTGCAACCTCCTTTTCTTGAAAAGGATTTGCCCTCAAATCTTCCTCACCTTCATCATCTGATTCACCATGGTAAGGGCTCAGGTCTCCAACATTGAAAGTACCATGTACCCCATAGCTTCCTGGTAGATCCACCTTGTAAGCATTTGTGCCTATCTTCTCCAATATCTCAAATGGTCCATCAGCTCTTGGCATGAGCTTGTTTCTCCTCTTGTCTGGAAATCTCTCTTTTCTTAAATGCAACCATACAAGATCCCCTGCCCTGAACTCCCTTGCTTTCTTAGGCCCCTTGGACCTAGCCTTTGTACAACTCATTGGACCTTTCAATCTGCTTCTTGACTTGCTCATGAATCTGTATCATTTGCTCAACTCTTTTCTTTGCATCATAGTTTACCTTGCTTCCCTTGACTGGTGCTAGATCTGTAGGCATGAGAGGATTAGTTCCATAAACTGTTTCAAAAGGACTTTTACCTGTGCTGCTTGAGGGAGCTCTGTTGAAGGCAAACTCAGCTTGTGCTAGCCTGAGGTCCCAATCTTTCAATGACTTAGAAACAATGCTCCTTAAGATCTTTCCAAGTGTCCTGTTAGTGACTTCTGTCTGCCCATCAGTTTGGGGATGGTGAGAAGTACTAAACAATAACCTGGTCTTCAATAGCTTCCACAAGGTTCTCCAGAAGTGACTCATGAACTTTGTGTCTCTATCTGAGACAATGCTTCTAGGGACCCCATGTAACTTGACAACCTCCCTAAAGTATAGTTCAGCTACCCCCAAAGCATCCTCAGTCTTCTTACAAGCAATGAAATGGGCCATCTTGCTGAACCTATCTACAACCACCATGATTGAGTCTTTTCCCCTTTGAGTTCTAGGTAAGGCTACAATGAAGTCCATACTGAGGTCTTCCCATGGCTTGTTTGGCACTGGAAGTGGTGTGTAAGGGCCTGCTTGAAAATGTGCCTTGGCTAGTTGACAAGACCTGCATCTCTTGAGGGCATCTTGCACATCACTGAGCATCTTAGGCCAATAGAACTGATCTTGTAATATGTCATAGGTCTTCTGTACCCCAAAGTGACCAGCAAGGCCATTGGAGTGAACCTCTTTGACCAGTAGTCCCCTATAAGGTCCCTTAGGCACACACAGTTTGTTCCCATAGAATAAGTATCCTTCTGAGCTGTGTATTTGCTCCCTTTCTTGACTTGCCCTTCTTGATATACCTCCCATTCATGCTTGAAGTCTGGGTCTTCTTGATAGAGCTCTTTCATAAATTCAAACCCCAACACCCTTTGCTCCATGAAGGTCAACATTACAGACCTTCTAGACAATGCATCAGCTACAACATTGTTCTTACCTTCTATATACTTGCTGGAGAATGAGAAGGATTGCAAGAACTCTACCCATTTGGCATGCCTGGGGTTGAGTTTGTGCTGTCCATTGATGTATTTGAGAGCCTCATGATCAGAATGAAGCACAAAAGGCTTAGGCTTCAAGTAGTGTCCCCAATGATTCAATGCCCTCACAATGGCATAGAATTCCTTGTCATATGTGGAGTAGTTAATCTTGGCCCCATTTAGCTTCTCACTGAAGTATGCCACAGGTTTCTTTTCTTGAGTAAGCACAGCTCCTATGCCAAGGCCACTGGCATCACACTCTACCTCAAAGAGTTTGTTAAAATCTGGTAGAACCAATATTGGAGATTTGCACAATAGTTCTTTGATCAGATTGAAGGACCTTTCAGCCTTCTCATTCCACTTGAACTTTCCCTTCTTCATGCACTCAGTAATAGGGGCCATGATTGAACTAAACCCTTGTATGAACCTCCTATAGAAAGATGCTAACCCATGGAAACTTCTAATATCAGTAACAGTTTGAGGAATGGGCCATTCCTTAATTGCTTGCACCTTCTCAGGATCAACTGCCACTCCTTTCTTAGAGATGATGAACCCAAGGAAGTAAACCTCAGGCTGCATGAAGGTGCACTTCTCTAGCTTGCCATACAACTTGTTCTCTCTTAGGACCTCAAACAACAACTTCAGATGTTGCAAATGTTCTCCCTTAGTTGAACTGTAAATAAGAATGTCATCAAAGTAAACCACTACACATTTGCCTAAGTAAGGCCTTAGGACTTCTGTCATCAACCTCATGAAGGTGCTAGGGGCATTAGACAACCCAAAAGGCATCACCAACCATTCATAGAGCCCATGTTTAGTCTTGAAAGCTGTCTTCCATTCATCCCCTGCTCTTATCCTCACTTGGTGGTAGCCTTGCCTCAGATCAATCTTGGTGAATACTTGAGCCCCACTTAACTCATCCAGAATATCATTAAGTCTAGGTATAGGGACCTATACTTGATGGTAATGTTGTTGATGGCCCTACTGTCAATGCACATACGCCAAGTCCCATCCTTCTTTGGCACAAGCAAGGCTGGTACAGCACAAGGGCTGAGGGATTCCCTAACATAGCCCTTGTTGAGCAGCTCACCTACTTGAAGTTGGAGCTCTTGTGTAGCCTTAGGATCACTCCTGTAAGCTGGCTTGTTGGGTAAGATAGCTCCAGGCACTAGGTCAATGTGGTGTTCTATTCCCCTAAGTGGTGGCAGTCCACTAAGGAGCTCAGTAGGGAAGACATCACCATAGCCTTCTAGGATAGACTTGACCTCTTCAGGGATATCAATGATGCTCATCCCAGTTTCTTTGGCAAGTAAGATGTACACAGGTTGTAACTCACTTAGCTCTTGTGCTATTTCTGACTCACTTATCAACATGACTTCCTTGGAAGCCTCACTCATGGGGTTTGGGTTGATCTTTAAAGCAGGTGGTAAAGGTGCCAGGGTAATTTTCTTCTTCCCATACTTAAAGGTGTAGGTGTTGTCCCTCCCATGATGAATGGCATCCCTATCAAACTCCCATGGCCTACCAAGTAAGAGGTGACATGCATCCATAGGCAGAACATCACAAAGGCTTTCATCCACATACCCTTTACCAATTGAGAAAGGTACAACACATTGTTTATCCACCTTGATCTCAGCCCCTTTGTTTAACCATCTGAGCTTGTAAGGTAGGGGGTGGTCCTTGGTGGGTAAAGCTAGCTTGTCTATCAGTGTTTTGGAGGCCACATTAGTGCAGCTTCCACCATCAATAATAAGGTTACATACTCTACCCTTGATGGTACATCTGGTCCTAAAGATCTGGTGTCTTTGATCCTCTTCCAAAGGTTGGGGTTGAGTATGCATTACCCTCCATGTTACCAAACTTAACCCTGCATCAGGCTCTATCAACTCCTCACTAGCCTCTACCTCAGGCTCTTCCATCTCTTCATCACAGACCAACACTTCATCATCTCCCCAATGGATTACTTCTAGGGTACTCAGAGCCCTTTTAGATGGACATTCTCTAGCAAAATGTCCATACCCTTGACATTGAAAGCACTTTTTGAGAGGGGTAGTCTTCCTTTGGCCTGCCTCAACAGCCTTGCCTTTATCAAGGTTGAAAGGGGTCTTAACAGGAACCACAGGTTCTCCTATCTTGACTCCTACAAAAGGCTTGAAGGTGGGGGTTCTGGAAGGTGTCTTAGAAGCACTGGCCTTTCCTTTTCCCAACTTTTCTACCCTCAAAGACAAGTTGACAGCTTCCTCAAAGGAGTATATATTTTGTAGCCTGACTTTACTAGCTATCCTTTCATCCAACCCCTCTAAGAACCTTGCTATCTTTTGTTCAGATTTCTCAACAACCTCACATTGCAAAGTGAGTTGTTCAAAGTCTCTTAGGTAGGACTCTAAAGGTCTTTGGTCTTGCTTTAGGTGAGTAAGCTTAATGAACATGTCTTGAGTGTAGTCCCTAGAGACAAACTTAGCTCTCATTTTCTTTTTCAGTTTGAGCCATGACTTTACAGGTTCTTTCCCTTCCCTAACCCTCAAGGTTTTCATGTTTTCATACCACAGTGAGGCATAGCCTTTTAGTTTCATGATAGCAACCTTAAAAGCCTTTCTATCAGTGTATCCTTTAAACTCAAAGACTCTTTCTACAGACCTTAGCCAATCTAAGAAATCATCAGGGTTCAAGCTACCTAGAAAGTCAGGGATTTCTACCTTGATATCTTTGTCTTGGTGTCTGAGAAGACTGTGATCTGAGCCATCTGAATCTGACATTTCAAACTGATCTACAGGTTGTCTCCTCCTTCCTCCACCTTGTGGGAAAGGTGCTCCTCTTCCTCGACCTCTGCCTCCCCTTGTATCATTGTTCTGTTGGCCCTCAAGGAGTTCATTGACAGATCTAGAGACCTCCATTACAGTTCTGACAAGACCTTGAACTCTGTTTTCAAGACCTGTGATTCTCTCTTCACTCATGGTTGTATTTTGTGTTTTTAATGTAGTTAGGTAGATGAACTCACAAACTAAAGCTCTGATAACCAATTTGCACTAAAACTATTCAGAAAGACAACTAAACAATGACAATTTGAACTATGGTTAAGACACTTTGCAAATACTCTGTTTCTGTATGGACTGGTTGTTAAGGAACAAGGATAGGACCTTAACCAAAGCACAAAGCCAATGATTGAGGGTTGAACTTTGATCCCAGCACACAGCTAAGGACCTCAGATCACTTCCAAGCACAAAGCAAAGGAAGTTGTCTCAAGCACACAGCCAAGAGATGTTAACAGAAACAAGGTTTCAGTTTTATGTTTTACTTCAAATCTGTCTTTCATTCATTAGGAAAAGGCCTTATATAGGCAAGGAGATTACATCCTACTTCGTTCAATACATCCTAGGGCCACAATTGGCTTGCAAAAGAAACAGAAATAACAGCTACATTGTTCAGCATAAAGCAATAAAGTAGAAAAGTAGTTCTAATAGGACAATCTGCCTTAATTGGACTGTTGAGGTTGAAACTGGTGGAGGAGTGGACTTCTAAGCTTGATTCTTGAGCTCAACTGAAGTGGAATGGATGCAAAAAGTCCTGCTAAAAGGCCCTCGAGTTTGTTTGATCATAACAGGAAAGTTTGATAGTGGCATGTTAACTACTGCAAAAAGGCTGAAAACTGGACAGTCTGGAGTTGTCCCTAAGCTAACTCTTTGTGTGTTTGTTTCCTAGAAGAGAAATCCTGGGGAAAGTTGTAGAGAACCTTCCCAAGACATAGGTTTAAGGGTTGGTTAGGCTTGTTTGATTGTGTGAGGCCCCCATGGACCCTGTTTAGAAAGACTGTGATAGGCTATTTTTGGCTGAGGGCTGTTTTTGTTGTGTTAGGTTTGTTGGGTTGTTGGCTGTGTCTTGTTGTGGCTTAGTCTTGGGAAGTGGATGGCTAGGCTTTGTTCTGGTTGTGGTGGTGTTGTCTTAGCAGGCTTGAAGTGGTTGTGGCTTGGAGTGAATAAGACATTGTCATAACTGGTCATGGTGTTGTCTGAATAGATGTTGTTGTCTTGAATGGTGTTGTTGTCTTGATGTTGAGTCTTGTCTTGAGCTTGTGTCTTGTCTTGGTCACATACTCCTGTTGCATATTGACTTTGATTTTCACCAAAAGTATTGTGAAATAGTTTCACGAGTTAACTTCTCTAACACACATTATGAGATAAGGTGTTGTTGCATAGAGAAACAGAACCTTATACGATATGGTTTTGTCTTTGTCAAGTCAAATTGAGCCATTTGACTAAGCTTGGGATCTTAATATTTTTGTCTGCTATTTATTTTACCACCATATTAAAGCATATTTATAACAGTCTGATTTTATTCCATATACGATATGGGTAGGTAGCGTACCTAATTTATAAGTTATTTGAATGAAACAAGTGCTCAATAATCCCACATTGACCACGAGAACAAAGCGTTTGTGACTCGTGATGCTGTCTTTCAATAAAAATACGAATATTTCTTGATAAGACAGAGTGGGAGAAAATGTTTCAAGAGCCACAAACTGAGCATATGGTCCGGAAAACGTTTTCCTCATTGCTTGTTCAGTAGTTGTTTCTTCGGAACCTAGGAGGTCAGGTGGAATTTTATCACTCCTTAATAGTGATGAATTCTAATCCGCGACTTATAAAAGACTGTTTCTAATCCCAACTTCTTGCTATGGCTTAGAGTCATGCGATTTGTAATGGACTCCATGCATGATGGTCAGGTATA
>JAIUZE010033430.1:0-22089 GCA_022085475.1 Heliosperma pusillum | reverse complement strand
ACATCCCAAAGAGTGAGCTAGCCAAGCCATAGACGTCCTCTTGTGCCACCGCATCTTCATAGGAGTCTTGAAGATAGGAGTGGTGGCGCTCATTTTGAGCTTGAAAATGGCTCGTAGCTTGCTCCCTCCAAGCATTTTGGGTGGTCCACATTTCATTTTGTTCCCGCCACCTTTGATCTTGTTGTTCTCTCCAAAGGCGGGCTTCCTCTTGCCCTTCTACCATCCTCCTCCATTCCTCTCTTTGAGCCCTCTCGGCCTCCCCTCTCAATCTCTCTCTCTCCTCCACTACATTGTGCCAATCATCCAATGACTCAAGCCTACCTCCTTGTTGTTGTTGCCAAGTGTTTGCATCGTCCACCCTCCCACTAATGTGCTTCAAGACGTCGTTGGTGCTAGCAAAATAGTTAGCCATTTGTTGTTGCCATGGCTCCACGGGTATGCTAGAACGACCCTCCGCATCAAACATGGTGGTGTCGGTATCTTGGTGGCTTTGGAAGGATGAATGGAAATGGAATGGTGGTGGTGGTGGTGGTTGTTGTTGTTGTTGTTGTTGTTGTTGTTGTTGTTGTTGATAATTTGTGGGTTGGAAAGGTCCTTGCTCAATGGCGAGGATCTCAATCTCCTCGCTCACCCGCTCACTTCCCTCTCCTCCCTCTCTCCTTACCCTCCTTCTTTGCCTCAAAGGCACTTCCTCTACCTCCGCTTCCTCACTGCTCTCCCCCAAACTCTCCTCCCTAGGACATAAAAAATCCAACGCTGTGGGTCCCCTAGGCAAGGGGTTGTTTTGAGGTCGAGGCATCTTCATGTAACCAAGCCCGTCACTCCCCAACAAAAACCCTTTCAAGGGTTGCTCTTTGCTAGTCTTAAACATGTGAACCTCCTCGAGCCCAAGTCGGTTGTATCTCGCCAATCCCCTACAAATGTTCACCTCTTGCGCATCACCAATGCCCCCTCATAGTGCCTCACCAAGAATGAAATCACCCCCCCAAGATGGATGCTCGATTTGGTAGATTTTTGCCTATGTTTAATGCAAGCCCTCAAAAACAAATCGGCCCAATCCGGGATCCCTACCCCCTCCGGAAGCATAGTCCACAAACATAGCCGGATGCTCTCCGGCACTTTGGTGGGTTCTCCCGCGGAGTTGAAAATGGTGGTAAGGAATCTTGTGATTAGGCGGAGTACGGGGTGGGTGATGGTTGAAAGTTTGGCATCTTTAGATGGGCCGTGGTAATTTGTAATGTTAACCCACATTGTGTGCATTCTTCCCTTGGGGCACCTAATGTCTTCGGGTTGTTTGGTGATTTTCAGGATTTGACGGATTTCGGAAGTGGGGGCATTATGCCAAGTTTGGTTCAAACGGAATCGGTAGGCTTTCTCCTCACCTTCGGGCACATCCAACTCCGACAAGGTTGCTAGAAACTCGTATGCGAAACTCCTATAGGTGTGATCCCAGGAGTCCGGCTCGAGATAAGCCTCTAGCCCTACTTTAGCTAGCATGTCCCTTGTGAAGTCGAACATGCCTAAGGCATGGAGGGTGTTTGGGCAAAAGAATTTGGTGGCTACGAGAGGTTGTGTGTTTAGCTTATCCCAAATTTTCTTATATTGAGCCTGCAACCTTTCATAGCCCATGAACACCGCTTCCACCTCGGTGTCGGGCTCACTCACCGCGGCCCTCTTATTTTTCCCTTTGCCAAACAATTTGGAGATCTTGGGTGCCATTTCTGCAAAATTTAACAAGCAACACACTACAACAAACAACAAGCAATCACTCGAAAGATTTTTCACTCAAGCAATTCAACAAACACTTGGTGTGCAACAATTTCTACACCTCAAGAACTTAGTGTTTGTTGAATTTCTTTACCTCACTCAGAAAATTTTGTCCAATCCTAACTACACAATCAATCAAGGGCAAGGGGAAACTCAACCTAAGACTAATTCTAGCCTAATTCGAGCAAAAACTTGAAGAACAATGGAAAAGTTGAGTATGAAGTTATACCTTTGCTATTCCACAAGATTCAAGCTCCTTGATGATTAGAATAGGTAGGGAATCCGACAAACAACCTTAAAAACCCAAAAAAATTTCCTAAAACTCGAATTTGAGGAAAAAAAGTTCTAGGTTTTCAAAACGGATTTTCTGAGATTGTGAGTGATTGAGATTGATTTTGGGGTGATTGAGGGTAGAATAATGATTAGGAAGAAGAATTTGATGGGTTTGATGAAAGTTTTGGAAGATTTGAGGGAGAAAGATGGATTTTTGAGGGATTGGGGTTGAGTTTGGTGTGTTTTTCGTGAAAAATGAAAGAAGAAGATTAACTTTTGGTGTTATGAAGAACTCGGGCAAAAGATAGAACAAAAGCTGAAATCTCCTTCCAACGCAGGCTGCGTCCTACGACGCAGGCTGCGTCCTGCACTGCCGGTTCTTCTTGCCTTTTTGCACTTGATAAGTGAATATTTGTATGATTTTAACCCCCACTTTAACTCGGTTTTGTTTGTCAATTGTGATTTGTAAAACCATTTATGAGCTAATATCGTCTTCTAGGCGAATTCATGTGTTCTAACTTGTTTTGTAGGGAAAGTGACGTTTCTACGCCCTTTTTCTATATTTCCGAGCATTTGCCTAGAACCCGACGACTTGAAGATGCAAGCTTGACCGTGTGTAAGGCATTTCAAGAAGGTTCACTAACTTAAGAGAGGGAAGAAGCAAAGACGGTTTCTTAATTGTCGGAAGACCAATCAATTTGACAGGAGAATTCATCGCTTTACATCATATCCAAGCAACAAACCCGATTGTAGAGTCAAGGGGGATGTTGTAAGTCAAGTCAAAGCGAAGGAAGTTGAAGAGTTAGTCAAGAGCTTCCAGAAGGCAACTTACCCGATCGGGTAAGTGGTGTACCCGATCGGGTATTCTTGCTGCTTAGTGCATTGCGGCTCCTTCTTCCTAAATTTGCCCTATGTATTTATTACCCGACCTCTTCTCCACGAAACCCTAATACTATAAATAGATGTGCCAAGCCCCTCATATCATATATCCATATATCCAACATCATATACATTTTCTTACACAATCTTGTCTTATATTTCCTTTTAGCTTTAGTCTTCCTAGTTTAGATTTTCTTCTTCTTTTATCATTTGTTTCTAGTTTATTTCTTTCCATTTCCTTTCAAAACATTAGCTTAGTTCAAATAGAATTTCAATCTTTGTATCTACTTTGTTGGGTTCAAGAGTTGTAATTCAAGATACGATATTCCTATGCGAGGGATTTCTATTATTGTTATCGCTTTCATCGTTGATCATCACCTAGGTATTCCTAATTTATCCTTTGTTTACCATTCTTTATTGCTTTCCATTTGTTCGTTACTTTCTATTCGTATCATTTAGATTCGTTTTTACGTTGTTATAATCGCAGTTTCAATTCTTAGATTGTCATATAGCGTCGTTATTATCGCCACATAGAGAGTCTAAATTATTGTCAAATTCAACTAAATATGCTTATCTTAACTTTCATTGTTAATATCATCTTAGTTATCAACATAATCATGAGTGAGTAGTCACCTTTCTAGGGTGTAGGGTAGCCATGTTAGATTGATTAAAATATGATAATTGGATAAAGGAAATTGTGCTTTTAAAACATTGTGTCTATGCATGTTTGGACTTTAACGATAGTTGACGATTCTTGATCACAATCATTGACTAGTATGGAATTCTTTTCCAAGGTAGATATACAGGAATTGAATAGACAAAGCGTGACATAGTGGATTAAGACCTAGTAAATCGCACTAAAAGCCTGCTAGACCATCTGATCTATGATTGTAATGAACACACCATTCTTACGAACGCTCAATGAATTATTTGCATATCCTAAATCCAATTTCATTAATATGTCAATCTACATGTGTGAACCTATTTCCCTAGATGCTTCTCATTATTGTTAATTTATTATCTACTTTATCATTTCCATTTCAGTTTGTTTTGTTTTTATTTATGTTCTTTATTAGTTTAGACATCACCAAATCCAAAACCCAGAAAATCATTAGATAAAACTCAATTGTGAGACGATTCACAATCCATAGGAAACACCATCTCCCTGAGGATCGACCCCTACTTCCCTAATTACATTAATTTGTTATTAGCCTAGTCTGGGTAATTTATCTTTGTATCGGGCTTGCGACAGGACCGATCAAATTTTGTCGCCGTTGCCGGGGAGCACGGTTTAGTTTTCCTTTTTATTGTGATTTCTACCACGATTAGTTTTATCTAGTCTTTAGGAACTCAAAAGTTCCTTTAGACCTCTCTTGATTTTTCATCTTAGCTTTTCTGTCTTATGCCCAGATCTTCTAGACTAGGTACCCCTATTCCTTTGGACCCCGAACTAGAAAGAACTCTGCGTAGGAGATTAAAGCTATTCAACGAAATTTCAAAAGCTTCTGACACTACAACAAAAAAGGCATTTTGCGACGGATTTGTTGCGACGGAATTCAAATCCGTCGCAAAATTGACTTTGCGACGGAATTTTTGATGTTTTGCGACGGATGTTTTGCGACGGATTGCATTCCGTCGCAATACATCATTTTGCGACGGATTTTGCGACGGAAATTCCGTCGCAAGATGAATTCACCAGCGAAATGATAAAATAAAAAAAAAAAAAAATTTTTTTTTTTGTGAATAGTGTTTGCGACGGATTTTGCGACGGAAATTCCGTCGCAAATATTTTTTTTTAGCGCGGAATTTTTTGCTCGCGCGGGAAAATATATTTGCGACGGATTAATGGGTTTGCGACGGAAATTCCGTCGCAAATCTATCCCACATCGGAAAAAAACAGCACATTTCTTATGTTTATATAGAATCCCTCACTTCTTACATTGAATATGTGACTTATGAATTGAAGCGGAAAAACATGCGGTTAAAAAAATCGCGCGAGATAAATTCACGCGCGAAATTATAAAATGAAAAAAAAAAAAAATAATAATTTTTTTTTTTTTTTTGAATAGTGTTTTGCGACGGAATTTGCGACGGAATTTCCGTCTTAGAATCTAGCTTTTGCGACGAAAATTTGCGACGGAGTGCTTGTGACGGAAATTCCGTCGGAAATGCCTTTTAGCGACGGATTTAAGGGTATTTGCGACGGAATTGTCCGTCGCTATTCAGATTTTTTTTTGTAGTGTGACATTTCAAGTTTAGATCGTATTCGTGAGAAATACTCGGATATCTTACCTAATCTTGAAGGAGAAGAAGATCCATTTTCCTCTCCATTTCAAAAATTCATTCAACCTTCAACCAACATTCCATCTTCATCTTCACAACAAAAAATGGTTCGACTTTCCGACCATTCTAAACCCACCGCAGATACACTTCCAAAGGGTATCGCTACACCTCAAATTACAGCCCAAAACTTCGAAATCAAACCTGCTTTCATCAATTTGATAGAAAGAAATCAATTTGGTGGCAATGCCACAAAAGACCCTAACCTTCATATCCAAAACTTCTGTGACTATTGCTCCACAATTAGACAAACTGGAGTATCCCAAGAACAGATTAGGGAAATGCTCTTTCCTTTTTCTTTAAGAGGAAAGGCAAAACTCTGGATCAATAGTCTTGACCGAGTTGCCCTAGGAATAGTTGATTGGGATGGTCTAGCTCTTCCTTTCTATCAAAAGTACTTCCCACCAGAACGAACCGCGCTCTTACGAAGTCAAATTACTGGATTCCGTCAGAGAGGCGACGAAAGCCTTTATGAGGCATGGGAAATATATAAAGAATTACAGAGAGAATGTCCTCATCATGGCCTTGATTCATGGTTCCTGGCTATCACATTCTACAACGGTTGTTGTGGCGAAGCGCGTCGTATCCTCGACTCCGCTAACAATGGTCGTTTTGATCAAATCGATGTAGAGATAGCTAGTGCGACTATCGAGTCAATGGCAATCCACGATTCTCAGTATAGCAACTCGTGTGCTATACCGCTCAAAGCCAAGCAGGATGATTCGAGTAAAGTAGCACTCTTGGAAGCCCAATTAGCCCTTCCGCAGCAACAAGTAGGAAGCTCCTCCCAATCCAAGGAACATATTAACGTCACTAACCACGTAGTGGTATGTGAGACATGTGGGATTGGAGGGCATAGTTTTCAAGATTGTAGAAGTTCAATAGAGCAAGTCAATGCCTATCAAGGATATAGGCAAGGCAACGCTTTCTCAAACTTCTATAACGAAAACACAAAAAACCACCCGTTTTTGTCCTACAAAAGTACCAATGTTCAAAATCCCCACCAACAAACTCAACAACCATTCATACCACACCAACAAAAGCCTTACAATCCACCTGGTTTTCAAAACCAGAGACCTTCATTCCAACCTAACTTCAACCAACCATACCAAAATCAACACCAACCACCTCAAATTCAAGGCCAACCAAATGACTCAAGTTTGAGCAAAATTGAATCTATGCTTCTGCAAGTTGTTCAAAAACAAGATTCAATGTTTGCTCAATTTCAAAAGAGTGATCAAGCTAAAGATGCTGCCATCAAGATGCTTGAAACTCAAATGGCCCAATTGGCTACCTCTATTACCCAAAGAAAACAAGGCCAACTCCCACCTCATGGTGAACAACCGAGGGACACCGCAAATGCTATCACCCTTAGGAGTGGTACCACTTATACGGAACCTCAGCAACCCAAAGAACCAACAGTTGAGCCTTCACCAGTAGAAAGCCAAAAAGAAACCCAACCATCCACCGCTAAGGAAGCGGAAGACAAATCTAAAAAGAAGGATGAACTTGAAAAGGAACCCATCAAAATTCAAGTTCCATTTCCCCAACGTTTGAGGAGAAATCATAAGGAAACCCAATTCGGTAAATTCATGGAAGTTGTCAAAAACCTCCAAGTAACGGTTCCCTTCACTGAATTAATCACTCAAATCCCTTCTTACACGAAATTTATGAAGGATATCTTAACAAAGAAGAGGACTCTGGATGATGTTGAAATCATCGCATTCACCGCCGAATGCAGTGCGTTATTGCAAAATAAGTCCCCTCCTAAGTTAAAGGATCCTGGTAGTTTCTCTATACCTTGCACTATAGGCACCTACACGATTGATAAAGCTTTATGCGATCTAGGTGCTAGTGTGAGCGTTATGCCCTATTCCATTTGCGAAAAATTGAATATGGGAATTCTGAAATGCACAAGTATCACCCTGCAAATGGCAGATCGTTCTTTAAAACAACCTATGGGAGTTTTAGAAGATGTACCTGTTAGAGTAGGGAAGTTTTTCATTCCAGTCGATTTTATAGTGTTAGATATGGCAGAAGATTCGCAAATCCCTATCATTCTAGGAAGGCCATTTCTACACACTGCGGGAGCAGTAATCGATGTCAAGAATGGAAAATTGACATTAGAAGTAGGTGATGATAAAGTCACCTACAACTTAAACAGTGCAATGAAGAGCCCTATGCTTGAAGAGCCTTGCTGTTTTCTTGACATTGTCGACTCAATCATTGATGAATCTCTGTACCCATCAATAATTGAGGATCCTTTAGAAGCAATTTTATTGTTAGAGGATATCTCTGAGAATGACAATTTTGAGATCAGTGAGCTGGAAAGGGACTTGACTGGTAAAGAGATACCGTCTGAAGAAGTTGAGGAGTTTATACGCTTAATTGATGCTCCTGCCAAGGCAGAAGTACATAAACCTGAACTTAAACCTCTTCCCTTAAATCTAAAATATGCTTTTTTAGATGAGTCTGAATATTGCCCGGTCATAGTGAGTGCTCTTCTAGATGAAAATCAGTTAAACTCACTATTGATTGTTTTGAGGAAACATAAAAAGGCAATAGGATATAAGCTTGAAGACCTCACAGGCATAAGCCCTGACTTCTTCATGCATAGAATTAACTTAGAAGAAGGCCAAATACCTTGTGTTCAAGGTCAACGCCGTCTTAATCCCAACATGCAAGAGGTAGTTAAAACTGAAGTGCTGAAATTGCTAGATGCTGGCATAATCTATGCAATTTCTGACTCAAAATGGGTTAGCCCTGTCCAAGTTGTTCCCAAGAAAGGAGGAACAACAGAAGTCAAGAATGAGAAGAATGAGCTCATCCCCACAAGGATTGTGACGGGATGGCGTATGTGCATTGACTACAGGAAGTTGAATCAATCAACTAGAAAAGATCACTATCCTCTGCCCTTCATTGATCAAATGTTAGAGAGGTTAGCTTGCCACAAATATTTCTGTTATTTAGATGGTTACTCAGGATTTTTCCAAATTCCTATCCACCCTGAGGACCAAGAGAAAACCACCTTCACCTGTCCCTATGGCACTTTTGCTTATCGCCGAATGCCATTTGGCTTGTGTAATGCACCTGCAACTTTCCAGCGTTGCATGACTAGTATCTTTTCTGATTTTGTTGAGACTATCATGGAAGTATTTATGGACGACTTTAGCGTCTATGGCATTTCCTTCGATAATTGTTTGACAAATCTGTCTAAGGTGCTAAAACGCTGTGAAGAAGTCGACCTTGTTCTCAACTGGGAAAAGTGTCACTTCATGGTGAACGAAGGTGTAGTTTTGGGACACATCATTTCTGAAAGAGGTATTGAAGTGGATCGAGCTAAGATCCAAGTTATTGAACAACTGCCACCACCTGCTAATGTAAAAGGAATCAGGAGTTTCCTTGGCCACGCCGGTTTCTACCGACGGTTTATTAAAGATTTTTCTAAAATAGCCAAACCCCTGACTGAGCTCCTTTTTAAGGATGCGCCTTTTAATTTCACGAAGGAATGTCTTGAGGCATTCAACAAAATCAAACGCGCTTTAATCACCGCACCTATAATCCAGTCACCTGATTGGAATCTTCCATTTGAGCTTATGTGCGATGCGAGTGATTACGCCGTTGGAGTTGTTTTGGGGCAACAGAAAGGAAAAGTTCCTTCATGCTATTTACTATGCTAGTAAAACGTTAGATCCTGCCCAAATCAACTATGCCACTACTGAAAAAGAACTTCTTGCCATTGTCTATGCCTTAGACAAATTCCGTTCTTACCTTATAGGATCGAAAGTCATTGTTTACACTGACCACGCTGCTTTGAAATATCTGCTTTCAAAGAAAGAGGCAAAACCTCGGCTTATCCGATGGATCTTACTCCTTCAAGAGTTTGATCTAGAGATCCGGGATAAGAAAGGAGCAGAAAATGTAGTCGCTGACCATCTTTCAAGGATAAGAGTAACTGAAATAGGATTGCCAACACCAATTAATGATTCGTTTGCTGATGATTCATTAATGGCAATTGCTGACTCTTCTCCTTGGTATGCTGATATGGCCAACTTTCTCGTCAGTCGACAGCTACCTTCTGACCTTTCTTATAACCAAAGGAAGCGATTTTTGCATGATGCAAAATTCTTCGTTTGGGATGATCCTTATCTTTTCAAACAGTGCTCTGATGGTCTTTATAGACGATGTATCCCTCAGTGGGAAGTTAAAGGAGTTTTAGAAGGATGCCACTCATCTGCTTATGGTGGTCATCATGGTCCGTCTAAGACCGTAGCCAAAGTCTTACAATCCGGGTTTTTCTGGCCCTCGATGTTTAAAGATTCAAAAGATTTTGTTCTGGCTTGTGTCGCTTGTCAACGAATGGGTCAAATATCCAAGAGACATGAGATGCCTCAAAATGGCATATTAGAAGTTGAAATATTCGATGTCTGGGGTATTGACTATCAAGGACCATTCCCTTCTTCTAACGGGAATCGTTACATCTTAGTCGCTGTTGACTATGTTTCCAAGTGGGTAGAAGCAATCGCCACTCCCACTAATGATGCTAGAGCTGTGATACGGCTATTTAAGAAGATCATCTTTCCACGTTTTGGTGTACCCAGAGCCGTGATTAGTGATCGAGGAACTCATTTTGGAGAGAAGCAGTTAGATACTCTGCTTGCTAAATATGGTGTGTATCACAGACGAGGATTAGCCTACCATCCTCAGACCAGCGGTCAAGTAGAAGTCTCAAATAGAGAGTTGAAAACAATTCTTCAGAAAGTAGTCTCAAGATCTAGAACTGATTGGAGTAATAAGCTCGATGACACCTTGTGGGCTTATCGCACAGCTTTCAAAACCCCGATTGGAACATCTCCTTATCGATTGGTTTATGGAAAGGCATGTCACCTTCCTATCGAGTTAGAGTACAAAGCTTACTGGGCTATCAAAGAACTAAACTTAGACACTAAGCTTAGTGCTGATAGGAGACTCTTGCAACTCAATGAGCTAGCGGAATTTCGTTTGCAAGCTTATGAGAATTCTAGGATCTATAAGGAGAAAACGAAGCGTTGGCACGACAAGAGGATAATTAAGAAAGAATTTAATGTCGGTTACCAAGTACTTCTTTTCAACTCCCGTCTGAAAATTTTTCCGGGAAAACTTCGATCACGATGGTCTGGACCATTCACGGTCACATATGTGAGCAAGTACGGCTATGTGGAACTAGTGACTAGCAATGGTGAGAAATTCAAAGTTAATGGACACAGACTGAAACTCTATTATAGCAATTCTATCATCGGATGTTTAGATATTGTCTATACGGAGCGTCCATCCTCAACCCAATGATTCTATTGAAAAATTCGTCGAGCAAGACGTTAAACAAGCGCTTCTCGGGAGGCAACCCATGTTTTCCCTTTTTGCATTTTTATTTTTGTTTTTCCCTTTTACGTTGTTTTGTTAGATTTCTTTGCAGATGAAAAAGTTTTTGAAGAATCCTTGACGACCTTCCTTGTCAAAAGTCCAAAAGACTAGCTTGGGGGAGTCCGCACTAACTAGTACGCTTCATTCTTCTTTCATTTTTCCTTTCTTCCCATTAGGCGTTTCATTGCATATTTCGCTTTTGTGCTCACATTGAGGGCAATGTGATGTTTAGCTTGGGGGAGGGATTGCATTTTCCTTTTTGCATTTTAGTTATATTTTTCAAATTTTGAATAAGAAAGAGAAGATTCTTGAGAAAATTGAGAAAATTTAAAATTTTGAACACAATTGAATGCTTTTCATGCTTTGCTTGCTTGTTTACTATGCTATCATGTTACATTTCCCAAACTTAGAGCTTTCAAAAGATAATGATTCAATATTTATTGAATTTTGCATACATGGGGAAGTCTTGTACACAGTAGGCATGGAATGAATCTATAGATGAGTACGCTTGATCTTGACATTTGGCAAACTACATATATTGTAAGGTAGAACCTCCTTAGACTGGTACATCCATACCCAGTCTCATCTAGGTGTGTGTAGTTCTCCTTGTGATGTGTGTCATGTCAAAACGCATAAGTATGGTTCTCATTTCATTTCTATAAGCATTGCATTCATGATTCACTAAGATTTGAAGCCTTTTTCACTTTAATTTGCCCTTCAAAAATTAGCCCCTTCATACAAGTGCTTTACAAAATAATAGCTACGGATAAAAACTGCCTACCTTTTGAGCTAGTAGCTAGACTATGGTGTGTGGGTGCTCTTGTGAGAAGATTTGCTCTTATCTGTCAAAGTGAATTGGGAAAACGAAAAGTTCAAGAAGTCAAGTTGTGTTCAGAAAAGAAAAAATGAAAAAAAGAGAATCGAAAAATCGAAAAAGAAAAAAAAAGAGAAAGAAAAGTAATAAAAGAAGAAGTTGTGAGTATCTCCTAACAAAAAAAGAAGAGTCAATATATAGAAGGAGTTCACTCTTGTGTTTCGTGTGGAAAAAGCCAAATTGGTACTTCTGGCTTCATCATTTGCCTTGTGGAAATTCATGGAAAGTCTGGATTGGGTATTCATTTATCATTGGTCAGTTGCTAGCTCACTATAACCTTCACATGACCATAACTATTTGTCCATCTTTCACCCATTTCCCAAAGCCTTCTTCTCATATTTTTCGGCTTCTTTTCTATGTGCATTGTGATCTTTGACTTGTGTTTTGAATTGTTTACCATATTAGACTGCGGACACATTTTCATAAGTCGTAGATAGGTGAGTGTCTCAAAAACATTTACACATAAAGAAATCACCTTTTACATACATTGAGTGTTCGAGTGTGCCGTGAGAGTCCATTTGTCAAAAGATCATGCAAGAGCCGAAAATTCTGTAGTGAAATTCTTTGTGCTACGCCGTTATGTAAATCTCAGCCATGTTATGTATCATTCTTGCCCACGTTGCTTTTGGGTTATGATTCATTATGTTTCCAAAGCTTTATATTGAGATTTGTTTCTTGATGGTGTAGTAGCCAATGCTTGCAACCCTTGTCCTGGTATTGTTTGTTATGTTTGCTTGAGGACAAGCAAAGGTTTAGCTTGGGGGAGTTTGATAAGTGAATATTTGTATGATTTTAACCCCCACTTTAGCTCGGTTTTGTTTGTCATTTGTGCTTTGTTAAGCCATTTTATGAGCTAATATCGTCTTCTAGGCGAATTCCTGTGTTCTAACTTGTTTTGTAGGGAAAGTGACGTTTCTACGCCCTTTTTCTATATTTCCGAGCATTTGCCTAGAACCCGACGACTTGAAGATGCAAGCTTGACCGTGTGTAAGGCATTTCAAGAAGGTTCACTAACTTAAGAGAGGGAAGAAGCAAAGACGGTTTCTTAATTGTCGGAAGACCAATCAATTTGACAGGAGAATTCATCGCTTTACATCATATCCAAGCAACAAACCCGATTGTAGAGTCAAGGGGGATGTTGTAAGTCAAGTCAAAGCGAAGGAAGTTGAAGAGTTAGTCAAGAGCTTCCAGAAGACAACTTACCCGATCGGGTAAGTGGTGTACCCGATCGGGTATTCCTGCTGCTTAGTGCATTGCGGCTCCTTCTTCCTAAATTTGCCCTATGTATTTATTACCCGACCTCTTCTCCACGAAACCCTAATACTATAAATAGATGTGCCAAGCCCCTCATATCATATATCCATATATCCAACATCATATACATTTTCTTACACAATCTTGTCTTATATTTCCTTTTAGCTTTAGTCTTCCTAGTTTAGATTTTCTTCTTCTTTTATCATTTGTTTCTAGTTTATTTCTTTCCATTTCCTTTCAAAACATTAGCTTAGTTCAAATAGAATTTCAATCTTTGTATCTACTTTGTTGGGTTCAAGAGTTGTAATTCAAGATACGATATTCTATGCGAGGGATTTCTATTATTGTTATCGCTTTCATCGTTGATCATCACCTAGGTATTCCTAATTTATCCTTTGTTTACCATTCTTTATTGCTTTCCATTTGTTCGTTACTTTCTATTCGTATCATTTAGATTCGTTTTTACGTTGTTATAATCGCAGTTTCATTTCTTAGATTGTCATATAGCGTCGTTATTATCGCCACATAGAGAGTCTAAATTATTGTCAAATTCAACTAAATATGCTTACCTTAACTTTCATTGTTAATACCAACATAATCATGAGTGAGTAGTCACCTTTCTAGGGTGTAGGGTAGCCATGTTAGATTGATTAAAATATGATAATTGGATAAAGGAAATTGTGCTTTTAAAACATTGTGTCTATGCATGTTTGGACTTTAACGATAGTTGACGATTCTTGATCACAATCATTGACTAGTATGGAATTCTTTTCCAAGGTAGATATACAGGAATTGAATAGACAAAGCGTGACATAGTGGATTAAGACCTAGTAAATCGCACTAAAAGCCTGCTAGACCATCTGATCTATGATTGTAATGAACACACCATTCTTACGAACGCTCAAAGAATTATTTGCATATCCTAAATCCAATTTCATTAATATGTCAATCTACATGTGTGAACCTATTTCCCTAGATGCTTCTTATTTTTGTTAATTTATTATCTACTTTATCATTTCCATTTCAGTTTATTTTGTTTTTATTTATGTTCTTTATTAGTTTAGACATCACCAAATCCAAAACCCAGAAAATCATTAGATAAAACTCAATTGTGAGACGATTCACAATCCATAGGAAACACCATCTCCCTGAGGATCGACCCCTACTTCCCTAATTACATTAATTTGTTATTAGCCTAGTCTGGGTAATTTATCTTTGTATCGGGCTTGCGATAGGACCGATCAGCACTTAGCCAAATTTTGGCTAAGTGTTCCAAACACCTCCATACTTGCATTTTCACTCCAATAGTCCATGATAACCTCCAATATCCAAATTCCATCGATTCCCAAACTTTTTATCCGTGGCACACATCCCGAGGCGGCCGAAAACTCGCAAAACTTCACAAAACCGTTAGTAACTTCAAAAAATTTTGTTTGATACAATGTCTAACTAATTGAAAATAACTCAAATGCTAAGAATTAGCAATAAAACTTCAAAGAAATATTCACAAGGATAGAGTATGTACACGGTTTGCCGTTTATTTAGAGTCGATGGCTCGACTTAGCTATTTCAAGCTTTTCAACTTTCATAAACGGGGTCTTCAAGCAAGACCTCTTCTTCCCCCTCCCGGGCACATCCTTGGAAGTAGTGTTTGAGACGGTGGCCATTCACCTTGAGGAGCTTTCCATCCCCGGGCCCCTCCACTTCAATAGCTCCATGGGTAAACACTTTCTTGACGGTGTAAGGTCCAAACCATCTTGACCTCAACTTGCCCGGAAAGAGCTTAAACCGGTTTTGGAACACAAGAACTTTATCACCCTCCTTGAAAACTCGACGGTTTATCATCCCATCATGCCATCTCCTTGTTTTCTCCTTGTAGATGGAAGAGTTCTCATACGCATCTTGGCGAATTTCTTCAAGTTCTTGTAATTGAAGCTTTCGGTGCATACCGCTCTCATCTTGGTTTTGGTTGAAAGATTTGATAGCCCAATAGGCTTTGTGCTCAACCTCCACGGGGAGGTGGCAAGCCTTGCCATAGATGAGACGGAATGGGGACATGCCAATGGGGGTTTTAAAAGCGGTCCTATATGCCCACAACGCATCAACTAGCCTCTTGCTCCAATCCTTTCTATCCGGATTAACCGTCTTTTCAAGGATTCCTTTTATTTCACGGTTGGAGAGTTCGGCTTGCCCGTTTGTTTTTGGGTGGTAGGCCGTGGAAATTTTATGATTCACCCCATACCTCTTTAGAAGGCCTTCAATCATAGACCTGGCAAAACTGACCCGACCCGAATAACCCGACCCGATAAGGCTGACCCGAGACCATAAAGCGACCCGAAACTGCATGACCCAAGAATGACCCGAAACCCGAATTGACCCGACCCGACCCAGACCCGACCCGAACTTTGACTGACCCGAAAGAGACCCGACCCAAAAGAACCCGACACTAAACCACCGACCCACAGACAATCTGATTGGAAATGATCCTAAATGACCCAATTTCTGGCGATTAGGGGTGATAATGAGACGAGACGGTCCATATGCAGCTCAAGCTCGGCTTGATCCAAGCTGGCCCGTGCGAGTTTGGCTTGACGCTGAGCTTAACTCGAAAACTAACTTGATCATTTTGACCGAAAATGGCTTAAATAAATCGGATATGAAATTGAAATGGTCTGACCCAAAATGACCCAAACCCGAAATGGCCCAAACCCGAAGTGACCCAAACCCGAAACTGACCCAAACCCGAACGCGACCCGACCCGACCACACCCGGCCCGAAAGATTGAGCAAACCCGAAATGACCCAACCCAAACTGACCCGACCCAAACCCGACCCGTTTGACCCATTTGCCAGGTCTATCCAATCACCTTGTTGCAAAAATGGGTACCCCTATCACTAATGATAGCCCTTGGAAAGCCAAACCGGGAGAATATGTTCTCTTGAATGAAAATGGCTACTACCTTGGCATCATCGGTGCGGGTAGGAATTGCTTCAACCCATTTTGACACATAATCTACCGCCAAGAGGATGTATAAATAACCGCCGGAATTAGGAAAGGGGCCCATAAAATCAATTCCCCACACATCAAAGATCTCACAATATATAAGAGGTTGTTGTGGCATCTCATTTCTTTTTGTCAAATTCCCCACCCTTTGACATCGGTCAAAAGTTTTTACAAATTTGTGGGCATCTTTGAAAAGGCTTGGCAAAAGAAACCGCATTCAAGCACTTTTCTAGCGGTTCTTTGTGGCCCAAAATGGCCTCCACAAGCATAGCCATGACAATGATGTAAGATGGAAGGAATCTCACTTTCGGGCACACATCTTCTCACAAGTTGATCTTGGCAAAACTTCCACAAGTAAGGATCATCCCATGTATAGTACTTTGCATCGGATTTGACTTTGCTCTTTTGATGAGAAGAGAAATGGCTTGGAAGCCGCTTTGTCACCAAATAGTTGACCATGGTAGCATACCATGGCTCCTCCACTTGTATAGCATAAAGTGACTCATGAGGGAGACCTCCTTCAACCTCCTCAAGAGGGCATGATGGTCTTCGTTCATGGTTTAGCCGGCTCAAATGATCCGCCACCACATTCTTCACTCCTTTCTTGTCTTTTATTTCCACATCAAACTCACTTAGGAGAAGGATCCATCTCAACAACCTTGGCTTTGCATCCTTCTTTTCCACAAGGTATCTAATGGCGGCATGATCGGTGTAGATGATCACCTTTGTGCCCAAGAGATAAGAACGGAATTTTTCTAGAGCATAAATCACACCAAGGAACTCCTTCTCCGTCGTAGAATAGTTCTTTTGAGCATCATTCAAGAGGGTAGAAGCATATTGGATCACATGGGGTCCCTTGTCACTCTTTTGACCCAAAACCACTCCCAATGCATAGTCACTTGCATCGGTCATGATTTCAAATGGAAGATCCCATCGTGGTGCTTGAATAATTGGTGCGGTGACCAATCTCTCCTTCAAGTCATCGAATGCTTTCCTACATGAGTCATCAAAAACAAACTCCGCTTCTTTGTGCAAAAGCTTACATAAGGGGTTAGCAATCTTGGAAAAATCCTTAATAAATCTCCGGTAGAAACCGGCATGTCCTAGAAAAGACCTAATGTCTCGGGTGTTAGAGGGATAAGGTAAAGTTTTTATGATGTCAACCTTAGCCTTATCCACCTCAACCCCCCTTTCCGACACTACATGTCCTAAAACGATGCCACTAGTACCATGAAATGACATTTTTCGGAGTTTAAAATGAGATGAGACTCTTGGCATCGCTCTAAGACAAGAGCAAGGTGTTTTAGACATGCATCATAGGAGTCCCCATGGACGGTGAAATCGTCCATGAATACTTCTATGATCCTTTCTACATAGTCGGAGAAAATACTCAACATGCACCGTTGAAAAGTTCCCGGTGCATTACATAAACCAAAGGGCATACGGCGATAAGCAAATGTACCGAATGGGCATGTGAATGTGGTCTTGACTTGGTCCTCGGGTGCGATTGGGATTTGAAAATACCCCGAGTACCCGTCAAGGAAACAATAGAAAGCTTTTCCCGCTAGTCTTTCTAACATTTGATCAATAAATGGTAGCGGGAAATGGTCTTTCAATGTAACCGCATTCAAGCGGCGGTAGTCAATACACACCCTCCAACCGGTTTGTGGTCGGGTGGAGACCAAGTCTCCTTGTGCATTCTTGACTACCGTCACTCCTCCCTTTTTGGGTACGACTTGAGTTGGGCTAACCCAACGAGAGTCGGAAATAGGGAAAATGATACCCATTTGCAATAGCTTAATTACCTCTTCTTGCACTACCTCCGCCATGGGTGGATTGAGCCTCCTTTGGGGTTGTCGGACCGGTTTGGCATCCACTTCAAGCCGTATCTTGTGCATGCAAGTCACCGGGCTTATCTCTTTTAGGTCCGCTATGCTCTACCCAAATGTTTCCTTATGCTTTTGAAGTAGTGATACCAATTTGTCTTCTTGGTCCTTGGTGAGTGTGCTTGAAATGATAAGTGGTAGGGTGTTCTTGTCCCCTAGAAAGATGTACTTCAAATGGCTTGGGAGGGTCTTCAACTCGACCTTCGGGGGCTGGATTATGGAAGGGAGGGGCTTGTGGAGTGGAATACTCAAAGCAAACAACTCGGACAGGTTTGCCAGCTCAGGACGCAGGCTGCGTCGTGTCATGCGACGCAGGCTGCGTCCTACGAGCACTGCCTTGCCCTGTTTTCAGCATTTCTATGACGTTGAGCTCCTCATATGTTTCTATGGGCTCCCTTTCCAAGTCTTCAAGACATTCCTGCACATCAACGGCCAACAACAAACGCAAACCTTCCTCTTCCATGTGGTTAGTTAAAGCTACCTCGAGTGGGTCTCTATCACAAAATTTATACATTTGATTCACTAATGGCTCAAAGATATCCAAGAAGAAACAAGATTGATGGTCACTCGGGTGCCTCATGGAGTCATATATATTGTAAGTTAATCTTTTCCCTTCAAACTCCATAGTCAAGCACCCGTTTGAAACATCGATCTTGGTATTTGAAGTTTTCATAAACGGCCTACCAAGAAGGAGAGGGGTGGTACTAGAGCTAGATTCCATATCTAAGACGTAGAAATCCGCCGGGAAAACAAGATTATCTACTTCCACTAGCACATCCTCTACCATGCCCTTGGGATAAACACTAGACCTATCGGCTAATTGAATGACCACCCCGGTCTTAGACAAAGGTCCTAAGCCTAGGGTCTCATAGATAGATAGAGGCATGACGTTTATAGAAGCCCCAAGGTCTAGCATGGCACGTTTAAAACTTTTTCCCCCAATAGTGCAAGGAATGGTGAACATGCCCGGGTCTCCACATTTCTTTGGTAAATTTTGCTTGAAAATTGCCGACACATGTTCACTCACCCTAACCTTATGAATTCCCTTCTTAGGATTTCTCCTAGGTGTACAAAGTTCTTTCAAGAACTTTGCATACCTAGGGACACTATTCAACAAGTTAAGAAGAGGAATGTTTACCTCACATTTCCGGAAAGTCTCATATAAGTCATTCTCCTTGCCATACTTCCTTGTGCTTATCAAAGCACTAGGAAATGGGACTTCCGGTATGTACTCCTCCACTTCATCATCTTCAATAGTGTCTTTGCCCTTCCTTGAAGTGTCTCCCTTGGGGTCCTTGCTTGTGGATGCCCCTTTCTCACTCTTCGATATCTCTTCATGACCAACCACCAACTCTCCTTGGTCTTTAATCTCCAAGGTTTCCATCTCAAGACTCTTCATCTTTTCCTTTCCTTTTCCAAGGGGGTTTACTTCCAACTCTTTGCCTCCCCTCAAGGTCATGGCACTAGAATTTTCCCTAGGTGGGGGAATGGTTTGAGATGGGAATCTTGTGGAGCTTGAGGCTTGGGATTTTGACAAATTTGAGGCCATTTGGGATAGTTGGGTTTCCAAGTTACTCACCCTAAGGTTGTTAGCCTCCATATCCTTCCTTGCTTCCTTTCTATCCCTCCTTGCCTCCTCCCTATCTTTCTCTTGATTGGCAAGGAGTGTTTGCAAGATGTCACTCAAGTTCCCTTGAGAAGAAGAATTCCCTTGAATGGGACCTTGGTTTGGTTGTCTTTGGGATTGAGAATTACTTGGAAAATTTGAGTTGTTGGGTCTTGGGTTGTTGAAATTTCTTTGGGGATTTTGGTTGAAATTAGAGTTTCGGTTTTGGGTTGGATTTTGGGCTCTCAAGTGATTGAATTGACCATTTTCAAAGCTCTTTGACTTGTCACCTCCCCACCCCAAAAGATCACGGTTTCCCACTTGGTTATACATTCCTCCACCACTTGGGTTTCTAGCATTGTAATTCCCATACCCCATGGCATTGACACTCTCCATAGTGGCTCCTTGCTCAATCATGATGTAACATGTATTTGTAGCATGGTCACCTCCACAATATGAACATTCAAGTGATTCGGGGTGTTGAGAAAATGAGCTACTTTTGTTGACAACCAAGTTGGACACCATGCTTTTAAGCTCACCCATCTCTTGCGTGATTTTGTGATTTTGAGAGGCTTAAGGATCTTCCATGGAAGATACATTTCTAGAGCTTCCTCCCCTTTCATTCTTCCTCCCGTAGCTTCTTGTGTTCATTGCCAACTTCTCAATAATGTTGTTGGCTATAATCATCCGTTGGTCGTTTTTGGCACAACCCTTCATTGAAGGCCGTCAATAAATCGTCCCCCGACATCCCATGATATGGGCATCTAGCTACAAGGCTTTTGAAACGCTCCCAATAGTCATAAAGGGTTTCCCCCATGTCTTGCTCAATGGTAGTGATGAGCTTCTTTGAGTGGTTGTGCCTTGAATCCGGGTAATATTTCTCAAGGAACTTCTTCTTCAAACCCACCCAAGTGGTGACGGAATGGGCCGGAAGACAAAATAACCATTCCTTAGCGGCATCTTGTAGAGAGAACGGAAATTCCCTAAGCTTAAATTGGTCTTCGGTCACTCCTTGGGGAATGGCCCCTTGGCAAATCATGTGGAATTCGGCCAAGTGCCTTTTGGGGTCATTTCCCACCATTCCGTGGAATCTAGGCAAGTTATGGACAAAGAACCCCTTGAGCTCGAAGTTTACATCCCCCATGGGAGGGTATGCGATACATAGCGGTTGCTCCTCATAGTTTCTTGCCCGGATCTCACCAATCGTTCTATTATCATCCATATTGGGAGGGTAGAGGATGTTCAACGGGGATGGTATCCTAGGAGGTGACTCAAACACTTGCTCTTGTTGTTCTTGAAAAATATTGTTCTCCAACTCCTCTTCACTAGGCTCCCTCCAAAAGGGTCTCCTATAGAGGGGATTCGAAAACAACCAATTGGATATGCTACTTGAGGATGGATCAATGTCTTGGTCACCAAGTCCCTCTTGTGACCTAGGCATAAACTTTTAAAAACAACTCAACCACACAATTAGTAACTTCAACACCAAGTAACCTACAAACAATACAAAAAGAAATATTTGAAAAACAATCTAAACAAAGTATGACACTAACAAGAGTTTCAATTGGATATTTAGCTATATTGCCTTCCCCGGCAACGGCGCCAAATTTGACGGGCTAAAATACGGTGTCGTTAATTCCGCAAATTAGCTAGGCCAAATAACAATTTATAAAACCAAATCTAGACTCAAACCAACCTAAATAAAAAGGGTAGTAAGGGTAAGAAAAGGATCGAACCCAAGGGAAAGCGGTATTAGCTAAAAATAATCTAATCTAGACTCTTGCAAAATATCAATTAACAAAACTAACAAATCTAATCACAAATTAAAGCACTAATTACTAATTAAAACACTAATTAAAACAAAGACTTAAATTAATTACAAACTATGATATTCACAATGGAAAACATGTAGGAAAACATAAATGGGGGAATTTGGGTAAAAAGATGAGTTAACATGAAACATGAGATTCTAGTTTAGGCACTTGCACAAACACCTTCAATGCAATTAACCAAATATGAGAGAAAATACTTAGTGTAACTATCCCAAGTAACACAACAATTAGCAAAGATGACTCCTTTCTACTTCTCCTCTTATTTATCTAATACTACCTCCTAAGAAATAGTCAACATGAATTAAACCACCCAAAATTGACCCTTTACAACTAAATCCACACTTATTAAAACATAAGCATAAACAAAGGAGTAAGCTTTAAGCATTCAACCAAAGGATTAAGCTAGAATTATGCAATTCAACATTAAACCATGTAAAAATCACACAACATACAATTTATTTCTCAAAAGACTCAAACTTTTAAAACAAAGATGAAGCCTTTCAAGTCTACTTCACACATTCAAGCATAGGGTGACAATTCCTACCAAGAACAAGCATTTATCAAGTAAACAAAATGTCAAGCTAGTCAAACCAAACATTCATTCACTCAAGATAAAAGATTAACATAAACAAATTGCATTAAATAAAGAAGAAGAGGATTATAGAGTCATACAATGCTAAAGGTGTGAACATGTTCAAATTACACCAAGTAAAGAAAGGATTAGCTACCCATAGTCTTCATATTACAACCAATTTCTAAATAAAACCAATTACAAGAGCCAAAGTTGAAGAACAAAGTAGAGAATTTCTAAGGAAAAATATGATGTTCAATGTTGTATGCTTGGCTCCCTTCTCTCTCTTCAGTTTTCTGCTTAAATACCCTTGGTCCGCAAACCTAGGGGCCTTGAAAGGTGGGCTTTCAAAAGACAAGACAAAGAAATGAAGAAACTCCGTGCTGAGAAAGGACGCATGCTGC
>JAIUZE010033429.1:0-27260 GCA_022085475.1 Heliosperma pusillum | reverse complement strand
GGAAATAAGCACTAGTATTACTACAAGAACATCGTTACCTTTCATCGAACACTTGGTATGCGATATACGATTTAATATTCTAAGATAACAAAAAGCTATGAAAAGCGTTGTCTAGCACTGAAAATTCTAGCTTTGTCCAACAATAACAAAAAAGTGAACACCAAATTCAGCAAAGGTGCTATTTTAATTAAGTCGACGATGAACAGCAAAAACTAAACACCAAATTCCAGCAAACTATATACCAAATTGACTAATTTAACATTAAATCAAAGTACCCCAAAGAATCCCCAATATTAAAAACCCTAACTTGCTTAATTCTTAATTTTAACATCAAAGAATCTATTAATCAACACTATAACAAAAAAAAACAAGTCTAATTTAATTAGAAAAGAGTAATTTAACTCTTAAATAACAACAATTAACCATAAAAATTGAACTAAATCAAACCTTGTAAAATAAGAGATGGGAAAGAGGAATTGGCATTATGAGAAAGCACCATCCGCGACAGATGATGGAGCGGGTAGAAAGGCGACGGCGACGTGAAACTCCGACGACAGTGGAGAGCAATGAGGAGATGATTCTTCAATTTTTATGGCGTATTGGTGCGATGATTGTCGTGTTTCAAAGAAATAGAAGTAAAAATGACAAGTCTTGACTCTTAACTCTCGAGTATAGTCTTTAGAAATTTATAAGAGAACGGTCGGTTAAAGAGCCCGTTCTCTTTGTTTTTTTTAAAGAGAACGGTTAAATATTAACCGGTCTCTTTTATATATTAAGACGGTTGGTCAAACCTAACCGTTCTCTTTGTTAATGTAGGAGCACGGTTCAAATAAAGAACCGTTCTCTATTGAAATCCTATATGCGCGCCCATACGAAAAATAAAAAAGAGATCGGTTCCGCTATTAACCGTTCTTGAAGCGGCGTTCTCGAAGCCTTAAATTGTAGTAGTGTAGTGTAAGCCAATTCCAAAGGTGCACCGACCCTCACCTCATCAAAATCACCAACTGTTGTTTGTTGAGTGGTCGTCGATCCATCTGAACCAGGTGTCCCAAACTTCCTCTTTACATGTTCAAAAAATGACTTGTTCCTAGTAGTAGATCCTCTTGGTCGACCTTTGGGGTTTTCTCTAACAAGGGGTGGCAATACGTACTCGTCTTCCGGATGAAGAAAGGTGCGCATCTTCTCAATAAAAGTTCTCTTACTTGCCGGATCACTACTCCTCATTTCATTGACGAGCTCTTCAAAGGCATCACCATCGTTTTTCGGCATTGTGTCATCATTGCCATACTCCAATGTCCTCCAAAATGAATGAACTTGATCAAGGTTAACTCTCTCATCATTGTTTTTCAAACCAACCAAAAGACAAGCACAAGGTAAGCCATGAGTAGTTCTTAAAGCACAACCGCATCCACTTACCAACCCGATCCCTAACTCAATTCCCCTCTTAGTTTCATTTTCCATAATCCCGATGGCTTTTAAGGACACCTTTCCTTTCAACAAAGAAAACAAATGAGATGTATGACGAGGTTTACTTCTTGACTCCGCGAGCTCTTTTCTTATTTTGGAGTGTTGTCCTTCAAGCATAGAATGAATACGGGACCACATAGTATCAAGGGTTAGACTAGAACTTTTCAACCAAGCCTTCAAAAGAGAATGAGAGGACTCCACCCGGGAAGTAGCCGTGTTTCCAAGATGGAAATACCGGTTCGTGTAGCATAATACGAACCATGTTGAGTACGAGCCCCATGTTTTTGCCGCATAAGTCGCCACTACCATCCAATTTTTACAAAAGGCTGCCCAACGCAACTCGTACTCATCCTTGGTAGTAGCATTTATCACTCCATTCCAACCATGCTCTTCATTGCACATGATTTGCTTTGTGCGCCACTCATGCTTTGACCATGATTGTGCTTTGCTCTCAACAGCACGGTTCAAGTGCCAACGACATAACAAGTGAGATGTAAGAGGATAGACGGACCGTAGAGCCGCGATCAAACCCAACTCCCGATCAGTGACAAACGCTGAAATAGATGCTTCGGTGAACTCGAGAAGCATTCCCAACTTCTTCAATAACCATTTGTACCCATCTTCCGACTCAGAAGGAATCAATACACAAGCAAGCAAGAATGAAGATCCACATGGTGTGACACCAACAAGCTCAACGAGTGTCATCTTGTACACATTGGTCTTGTATGTCGAATCAATAAGCACAACATGTGGATATGTACGAAACAGCTTCACGGCTTCCGGATGAGACATGAAAACATGAGAAAGCTCACATGTCTCGGGATTCTTCTCATGCCAATGCACATATTTCGCTTCTACAGCTAAGGACAACATTTGTTGAGCGGGATTTCGATTCCCTCTCATTTCACGCCTCAGCTTGGTTGTCTCACTATATATGTGGGTGCTTGAGGGTTGCGGTTTTTCCGGGGTTCTTTGATGAAGACCGTTTTTAATATCTCTCGGGGGAATCGAGGCCCGGATTTGTTGTTTCACATACTCTTGCTCTTCTTCAGTTAAACCCGCAAAATGCCTATGTCCATCCTTGTACTTTACCAACTTGTGGTTGTGCTTCCCAAAACCAACGGCAATCACAATGTTCCAAAGTATCATGGGTTTATCCTCGAATCCCCGAAACTTGTTTTGCACGGCTCGAATACGAAATTTGCAATCACATTTAGGTGAACCGGATTGTTTCCTAGGATTATCGGGATCATACTCTCCTGGTGGCCTCCCGTACCTAGAACAACGCAAATATGAAGATAACAAGTCGGGTTCGCTACGGTTTTTCGCTCCATTAGTTGTTTTCACCAATGCAAACCCATTAGCAAACGCTATCTTTTGTGCCCAATCAAACGCTTCGTCACGAGTATCAAATCCTATATCCGTCACAAATAAAGGGTTGAAATCGAACCCGTTATCGACAAATTCCTCAAATGAATCCTGTTTACAAGCGGAAATTACATTAAAACTTAAATAAACCATGCGAAAACACGAGAAATTACTCGAAAACACGAAAATACGCAAGCAAACTTAAAAAAAAACGTTGCAGCATATACATAACGTCCACAATGGACGTTGATCTATATATATAACGTCCTACCTAGACGTTGATATGGGGTGTCAACGTCTACGACAGACGTTATACATATAACATAACGTCCATATTGGACGTTGATGATGAGCACCAACGTCTACAGCAGACGTTATTCATTGAGAATAACGTGCAGTTTGGACGTTGAAAGGGGGTATCAACGTCTATATGAGACGTCAACATTGATTATCAACTTCTATATTGGATGTTGGTTCTTCATATCAACGTCCAATATGGACGTTACCTACCCTAAATCGTCCAAAACCCTCATGAATTCGGTATAAAAGCTATAAGTCGACTTCAAAAGGGTGTTCAAGAATCAACAAATGTCATAGGCTAGTAACGGAACACTAACAAAGAGAGCAATGGAAACCGTCTTTCAAATTTACGTTAATGGAAAACTAAAGAAACAAAACAAAAATTACGTTAAAGGGTATGCATAACGTACCGATGATTCATTGTCCGTCATTGACTACCGTTTAATTTGATATGAAAACCGTCTTTCAAATTTTTGTGGAAGTTGTTTAGATTAGTTTATGAGATTTTTGAATTTTAGAGAAAAAGTTAGAGAGAGGAAGGAGAGAAAAGGGTAGTAGTGGTCTTTTTTTTAAAAAACGTCGACGATGTTTTATAAAACGTCGACGATGTTTCGCAGCCCCCTTTATTTAACCCATTTTGATTTTGACATCGATATACGTGTTATAGAGGTAAACCAAGGATTCACCCAAGTCGAGCTAAAACAAAATCGCAACAACACGATCCCGAAGGAGTTGAATATTTCTAGGTCTATATCTGTAATCTGTATGCTATTAGCTCAAGGAATTGATTTATATGTATGCTGATTAAGTACTAATCTTTGCTTAAATTTTTCTGGGTTTTACTTATTTTCTACGTTCCAATTATATTGCCAAACTTGTTACTCTATTTGTTAGCTTCACTGTGATTTCTGGAATTCTGGGTATAAAATTCTTCATCATATGCAAAATTTGGGAGAACCCTTGACTTTTTTTGGGCATATAGATTTCCAATAATTCAGAAATTTGACTTTAAAAAAGCTTATTAAGAAGCTTGATTTGTTGCCCATGTTTATGTTAGGCTTAAAACGGATAATGCCCGTCTTAAATAAGAATTTGTGTTTCTTTATTTATATGGTGTTTGTTTTTTTGTTTAGGTTGGAAGAAAAATGGCAGGAGTGTCAAGAAAGTTTTTTATAGCTTCAATGTTTATGTGGATACTACCTATTGCTATCTTATATGGTTTTCAGCATGACTGGTTTCCTGGTATGTTTTTCTCCTTCTTTGCTACTGCTTGCAATGTTGTATGCTGATGATTTGTGTCCCTTTTATATTCTTTGAGACGGTATTTTAATCAACGTTAAACAAATGAACAAATGATTGGTACGGAGGGAGTATTATGTAAGGGTTGTTGACTTCATTACATGTGTTATCTCTGATGGCTACTTAGTACTAGTATTTTGTGGATTTGTTGTAGTTCTATATGACACTAATATTGTTGATGAGAGTTAGCTTTATACCGGAATGCTAAAGACTGGGTTAAGCTAATGTTGTCGCTATTGAATAAACAAAAAGTTAGATATGATTAAAGTTAAATTGAAAGAGGATATATTTTGTTCCTATTCGACATCTTCAATCGACTTGTTTAGTGACTAATAAGAAAAAAGCTGCGGGCTTGATTTTTTCTTTACTTCCCGTGTGAACTCTGTGATCGATACTCACAACTCACAGGTGGTAATCTTTATTAGAAATATGAACGGTTGTTTTTCATTAGAATTGCATAAATGAAAATAAGATACAAGGTATACATTTATACTAGAGACTAATGAACCCTAGATGGTACAACTAGCCGTAATACAGGCATCAATAATTAGGCAAGAATTGCATATGAGATAAACTACCATATACAAAGAAATATGAGAAGATATGATTTGCTAATAATAAGTATATTACAATAACATAGTTTACAATCTTTACCTCTGTGAGTGTGGGTGTAATGTCAACACACGATTCACAACCTGTGAAATGCCGGAGTAATATAGGCTGTATTGTTATGACGTGGATTGGACTGCAAGTACTCTTAATATGACTTAAGCATCCAAACCATAATGTTAGCCATATATACTACGATGACTAAATAAATTTCTTTATTTTGGCAACATTATTTCTTTATCGTATTACAAGTAGTACTTGATTGTGCTGGGACTGGGTGAAGATATTTTGTAGTAGGATCTTAAACCTTGTGTAAGCGTAGGAATCAGATTGTGATATATACACACAAGGGATTTCTGCGACCTTTTTGTTTCTTTAGTAACCATCTTTAAGATGCGCTCCCCTGGAAATGAAATATTGAGATTGAGACTGAAAGTGACTTCCCAAAATTTCCCCTTTGTCGCCATTACTTCTTGGGGACTGAAATTTATCATGTATGTAGTGGAGATTGTCATGGACATGAAGAAAATAACTAATTTTTTGTTCCAAGAAACGCCAAATCAATATAAAGTCACAAGCACCTATGATGATGGCTCATACTGAGATCTTATAGTGGTGGCTTGTGGGTTTGGGTATGCATCATCCATATATGATAAAAGATACTCTCTTATGTGACAACGTTTAACTTTTTTTTTTTGTTCAATTCGCGTCTTTTCCATCATGGCCGTGTCTAGTGATTAAGTCTAGATACTAAACAAGTTTAGGTAACACATGGAAAAGCATAGTTTTGTGATTTTTTTTTCTCAAATTGAAGGCTGGTTATTGGTGTTTAATGAATAATGACGCTCGTGATGTTTAGACTAAGAAGGAAAATGGTGGCTTGAGTTCTAATTTGGAGCATTGACATCTCAGTTTTGAAGGAGATATCTGCTGTCTGCAACTGATATGTTTGGGTAGTGGCAGTTCAAAGCTTGATTTTAGTTCTGGGATTTCTGGCTAAGGAAAAGCATGGTAACTATATTTCCAATGGAGCAAAAGAATTACTATAATTTAATTATGGATTATGATTGAAAAAAAGCAAAACGACTCCTTAAATTAGTTGCATTTTTATTCGTGTGTGTGAAATAGCAGTTATTTATTGTATCCAACGCCATACGTCTCCTTACCTAAGGAGCCTTGGAGTAATTGGGATATTATTGTTGTATACGAGTAGTAAAAGCACGATGATGCTGAATGTCTCTCGTATAGTTGCATAAGACAACCAAGTAGTTAGAGCATGGGGGATTAGAGACGATTCAATTACAATGACGAAAAGAAATGACTGACATCTCTGAAGATGCCGAACAACAAAACTAGTAAACAGAATTCTTGGTAACTTTGCTAAATCAGTGAAATAATTTGATCTAATAAGTCTTAGATTATTGAGTTGATGGGTGATATATAATGCCTGTTTCTTACTTGTTACTTTTTAGGATTCGGAAATGATGCTTATGTTTCAATCTAGCCGTTCCTAATCCTTCCCTTTTCATGCATAATTGGCAGGTTTCTCACACATATCACCACACTCTCAAAATCTGTTGAGTGGACTTCTTGCAGTGGTGTCAGTCAATGTGATGCTAGGATTTTATATATGGATGGCAATGAGAGAGCCTACTGATAAGCACACCCCAGATCCCGCTTTTGTTGCTCAGGCTAAGGCTAAGTCCGGTGCTGCTCATAAACTAGAATAATTCTTTTGTTTTTCTGTCGTTGACAAAAGACGGGTGGTTGATGATCTCACATGCCTAGAAGACCAAACAAATATTTATTCTCCGAGGAAGGCTTTTGTCTTGACGACTGAAATTTGGTAGTTGCGAGTAGCATTTGTACCTGATGCTTTTTGTTGATATAGTTGACAAATGAAAACTTCGGTATTCTTTAAAAGAGAACCATTTTTTTTTTTCATACAAATGTCTGGCATAAATTTTTTTGGGCACCATCAATATACTCCCTCTATAGCAAGCAATTCTTTACATATTTCATTTATGGGTGTAAATGTGAATTCTTTACATTATCCCTTTGTTTACTACCATGGATTTCGATGCAAAAAGAGAATGTAAGCTTAATTCCAATTATGGGAGATGAACGTTCTTTTTCCTTCTCCTTCTCCTTCATGCACTTCTACTATCTTTATCTTTAAAAATGTGTAAAAGATACGTGTAAATTTGTCTTGCTTAGCAAGGGGGGCAAGTGGAAATATCCCCACACTTGCTTTCTTGTGAGGGGGATTGACGCGTCTAAAATGAGAATTTGTGCAAACCAAATAGAAAATACAGTAGAAAAGAGCAATGCAGGAAAAATTGACTATAGTTAATATTTAAATGACATTGAGGGAGTGGTAGTTTACGAGGTTGCATAGAGTACAATAGTTAGGGGTGAGCATCGGTCCAAAACCGGACCGGACCGGACCGAACCGGACCGGACCAAAGACCGAAAAAAATATTTTGGTGGACCAAAGACCGGACCTAAACAATTCGGTCTTGGACCGGACCAAACCCGTAATTTTCGGTCCGGTCCGGTCCTGGACCTAAATGGACCGAAATTAAAGTTTTTTTTATTTCAAGTATATAATAATTTAAATTTATTTTATAGGTTAAATAAACTAATTGATCAAAGCATCTTTAACATAAATAACCACCATATTTAGTGTAGAAAGTTGGTTTTGACGATAAAAAACTTGATTACTTTATAAAATTATGACAAATAGTCGTAAAATACCTATATTTTGGTCCATTCGGTCCGGACCAAAATTAACCGGTCTTGGACCGGACCGGACCGAAAACCGAAACTTCAAAAAGTGTGGACCGAAGACCGGACCTAAATAAATCGGTCCGGGTTCGGTCCAGACCAAATGGTCCGGTCCGGTCCATTTTTTCGGTCCGGACCAGAATTTGCTCAGCCCTAACAATAGTACATAAGCAGCTGCAAAACCCGGCCATATTATTCAAATAACCTGTATTTTGGAAAATAATGACAATTGAATCAACGAATAACCTACTACAAATGGCATATACTAGAACAAAAATGGGTAGTGTAAGAGTACATAAGCAGTATCAGACTAAATCCTAAAATAGACATCCAAATATATACTCTATATTCTTCGGTCAACATCGCATACATCTACACATCTAGTAACAGGAGCGGACTCTCCCTTGCTCCAACCTCTCCAGGAATCCAATAGCTCTAGATGCGAATATATCACCACAAAGAACTGATGCCCGACAATCACCCCCATAGGAGAGCTCCATCAAGAAGGTCTCATGCTTCTACCCCTATAGCATATGAAGTGCCAGTAGGTGTTATCAGGGACAAAACACACAAGCAAAGGCAGAGCCATTGCTACAAAAGAGAATACAACAATGATGAGGTGCAAGGTAAACAAATCGAGTTCAAAATGAAGGCTAGAATGCAACAAAATCTCTTCACTTCACTAAACATATTGTCTCATTAATCCAAATAATCAATCCTATGCAGATTTCTCATGTTCACATCATACAACAGCTGCTTTTCGTATCCAACATCTTTAAGAGTACCTGGCTTGGCCAATACAATTTTACTGTTTATCCCTCTTGCACCTGCATTCCCATCACATTTTCTATGCTTACACATGTTAGCCACACCAATTTGCATAGTTGATTCGATCCTTTTTTTACTACTGGGTGAACATATGAAGTACCTCAATTCTTTGTATAGGCGTGCAAAACTGCAAAATGACGAATGTTTTACTTCATTCGGTTATATCAAAGCAGAGCTTGGCCTCATCCCACGGGCCATTGATCTCAAACTTGTACTTTTGTATCCTGATAAGCCAATACGGACATATAAATGTGATGAAAACCAGCAAACCTAACAACATCCCGAAGAGAAAACCCTGCAGCCTGTAAACTAACGCCAAAGCTAGACTCACCAATCCCAGTGAAATCCCGAGATGCAACACAAACGAGAACCTTTTAATACAATACAAGACGAAAGGAGCAAATAGGAAAACCAACAAGGAAAAGAGCATGATGGCAAAAACATGTTGCCTAGATGGAAGCCGAGAAGCAATCAAGACGGAAGCTATTATGGAAGTGTTCAAAGATATGTTGCTAGTTAACGTAGGACTAGTAGAAGAGCCAGGGGGCTTCATAGTACAGGCAGTGTAGTCATGCAAAAACAAATGGAGAACTACAAGTATAGATGTCAAAGCCCAAATGGAATCCGAGCTGATGGACCTTGTAAGAGTATGGTAGATCGGCGACAAAGCATATAATCCCGTAATGAAATACGAGATATTAAGGATATATTTTGCAAACAACTTCGGGGTAAACATCTCGGAAGTTAGAAGGAGAACCAAGAAACCGGAACCAAGTAAGATTACATCGAGAAGCAAGAGAGAGTTGTAAGTAATAGTAGATTCAAGTGTATAAGACCAAACCAAAGCGACAAGGGTAACAATACAAATGTACTGCGAGATTGAGATTGAATCCAACATCACCTTAAACAAGTCTCTTTTAACGACATTAGCATTTGTTACCATCTCCTCAAGAAAAGAATCATCGGTATGATTGTCATCAAACCCGGGTTGCATTCCTCCATAAGCTACTTTTCTCCATTTTCGAGGAGCAACAGATGTTTTTTTATCCATTACAACACCACAACTAGACCATCACCGCCCGAAAGAAACCCTAGATTCAAAATTTACCCAAGAAGACCAAAATTCAGAGTAAAACCCGGGTTGCATTCCTCGAATTTCTTTCCGTCCTTTCAATCATGAACATTGTAAACACAATTCACATCGAATCGAGAAATTAGCTGGTAAATCGCCAAACTCAAATCCCCAATTCAACAAACATGATGATCAAACTATATCTACCATCGGCCACAATGCAAGTGAGAGTAAAACCTAAGATTTAAGGTTAAATAATGACGTTAATAGATGAATAACCACGTAAAATTAATTAAACAGCCAAAAAAATAAAATAAAAAATAGGGAATTGGGATATTTCGACTTAATTTGTGTTCATCATTTGCAATCTGACGTTAAATTATTGTCACTGAAATCAATTGATTTACATTTCTTTGATTAAAAATAAGAACATGGTAAATTAAGACCGAAATTCAATTAAAATTAGAGTCTCAACAAAGAAATATAAATGGATAAATAAATAAATGAGAGCAAATAATTAGGAATGGAAGAAAAAGGTGGAAAAAGAAATACATGAAATTTGAGGGATTCATAATGAAATTGGAAAAGGAGTTGTAATCGTAACTAGGGGATCAAAAGTGGTATATTTTGGAGTGTATTTAAGGCCGCTCACGTTTAAGTAGTTAAAGACCAATTCTTGTTAAGACGGGTATATTCATGTTTAATTTAAGACAAGTCAAATAGTATGAATAAGAGTACGGTCCTGTTTTTTCCGGTTTAATTTCAGCTCGTTTTATTTTAGTTCGGCTCTATTCAACACAGTTTAGTTAGCTTTAGTCAGTTATATTCAACTCATCTTTTCACAGAATTAAATCTTACTTCAACTCCATTCAGTTTAACTCGGCTCCATTCAATTTAGTTCAATTAAGCTCACATCCACTTAACTTAATTCAGCTCATTTAAACCGAAAAGAACACGGCCTACCTCACAAAGAAAAGCAATAGTACTAACGGGTAGTTACAGTTGAGATGAGGGGTGAAGGAATGCAGGAAAGAGGCAGCTGCCGATCTTGGGGTAAATGATACGAAGGGGTGAGGTCTATACTATTAATATGGGGGGTCCTCTGCTGGAAGGAGGTGTGGGTGGGAGGGCGATATGGAGGATGACAACACTAGTGGGCCAGTGGCGTATCTAAAAGTAATGACTTTAGGATCGGGAGGGAATCAGGGAAGTTTTAGAGCAGTTTATCGAGATGAAAGAAGGGAGTCCAAACTTATCGGGACCATAGCGAAAGCAATAACATAGTTCTTGGGACTCCAAAAGGCGTGAAGAGCAGGTTTGCAGGAAGTGATCATCGAAGTGATTGTAGGTATCAAGCAGCAAGAGCAACACAAGACCATCCTTATTTATGGAAATCTTTTGCAACGCGTGAATTACTACGTCACACCATGGCCGTTAGTCCATTACGTGGGTGAGTTTGATCGGATACTCTACACCGAAACATGGCTATCACTTTTGCTAACTTTTGATGAATGTGGCTATTTTGCTAACTATTGATGAATGTGACCAATATGGAGGGTCTTGTTAGATACTCTACTACGAAACACTGCTATGGCTTTTGCTAATCTTTCAATGAATTTATAACAAGGGTATCCTAAAAACAATGTCGCTCCAAGTGCGTCTAAGGTTAACCATACCAAATGAAAAAGCTTTTCTAAACTCCACTGCCGCTTTTATTCCAATAACTCCGTTTATCTTAATTAATACCCCCTTTGTATCATATTTGCCTTTGTTTTATACTTTCTGATGGGTATTTTAATCATAGATAAAGTAATGATTGGTACGGAGAAAGTATATATTTAAACCACGAAAGCAAACTACTCAATCCTTTAAGCAAAGCATTTGATCTCCACTAGTCCAAGACTAATAAAACTCCAGTGGCAAGTGCGGAGCAAAATTAAAGAGATGATAATTTATACCCAAATCTGAATGTTACAAGCTTACAACAATGTCAGATAAAATGCAACCCCAAGAAAATAGTCATAATCATCATAATGGTCTCAAGGAGAAAAAAAAAATACTTTTGCCTACTAATACTATTGAGAAATAAATAAATCAATGGACTAGATGTTTTAATAACTACTTTCCCATCAGACGTTTAAGGTGAAAGGGGCAGGGGGATACAAAAAAAAAAGGCTACATTAATCTCCAAATTCTTGTGGGAATATGAAACATTTCTCAGTTTCGGGTTGTCGGAGTGCTACAAACATATTTTCCCCCGGCTTTCAACCGTACACATACTACAGAGAACGGAGCTCCGTCTATCTCTTCAGTAGCAGCATCTGGCTAAAAAAATAATTTAAGTAAAATGGAATTTGTGAGCCACGTATATAAAATAGTCCGAGCTGCGTCCCAAAGTACATGAAGATACGTTTGCTTCTTCGATGGATTCTTCTGTGATGGCAGCATCTTAGTTAAGATCAAGTGAAACGGGCAACCTGTTGAATTCCGTTGGTGCTCTAAAGGGGAAAAGTGGCCATCTGGATTCCCGGAAATTAACCCCAAAAAAACATTGAACCAAACAACAATAGATCTTTTTGTGCCAATATTTATGCGTAATACATGTACAAGCTGTTTGCTGCGGCACAGGCAATTGAATTTTCAGAGGGATGCCATGCTAAGTGAAGCAATTTTGTTGTGAAGTCAAACGAATTTCCGTTTGAATCAACGCCAGGACTCTCGGATCCTGCCATTGGCATCACGAAGTTTATGAGATAAAATATCTTTGAAGGGGGCAGTGGAGACCAAATGATGCCAGATATTTCATTGGTCAAATATATTTCAGTGATGCCATGCTAAGTGAAGCAATCTTGAATCAAAAGGTCACACTATTATGATATTGTAAAACTGCATGTTATTTACCTAAATACAGAATACCACTGTAGAAGAGAACCTTGAGTAACTACAGTGCCTTGTAGGGACATCGGGTCAATAATACGTGATTTTGTAAAAACTACGCATGTAGAATCACCTTACATAATAATATATATGCGAATTTGAGCTTGTACGTTATGGGTCATAACTTGTAGTCTCAGTGTGCTGCCAACATATGAGGAGTAAGGCAGCAAACATGGAACCCTTACCTGCTATAGTCAAGTCTGGAAGCACTATGGTATATATTTGTTGTTTATGAAAATTTAAGCTCTTAGTAAAAACAAAGATTGATAAGAAGGGCAAAAGAAGTAAACCTCTTCTGATAACGCG
Organism: Heliosperma pusillum; assembly: GCA_022085475.1. Lineage (NCBI taxonomy): Eukaryota > Viridiplantae > Streptophyta > Magnoliopsida > Caryophyllales > Caryophyllaceae > Heliosperma > Heliosperma pusillum. The sequence continues at coordinate 14,287 of JAIUZE010033429.1, read as the reverse complement.
TGTCATGCTGCTCAGTGATCTGGAAGGCCTTGATGGGGTTGGCACTTGTCTCCTGGAGTTGAAATTAATCAAATCATTAAACGAACTCCAAATTGCACGAGCACGAAATTAGTTGATTTAGCTTTTGTTCACCTCAAGTAAGCTGAGAGTATATGTACCTCATAGGGTTTTTGCTGGCCTCTAGGGTTGTGGCCTCTGAACTGCCAGGAGCGCAACCAAATACACGGAATAGATTACTGTAGCAGAGAAAAAAAGTTGATTTAGCTTCAGGTTTATAATTCAAATGACACACTCAATAAGAACGCAAAAACATACCTGTAAGAACCAGTTGCCACTCGCTGCCCATCACCACTCAGACAGCACTCAAACTTATCGAAGATTGAATCATTCTCATACAAATCACATAGCTGGAACAACAAAGCACACTTAGCAAAGCCTAAGTTACAAAAAAAGGAAAATTCGTTCTTTTTTGTGAGTTAAGTTGCTAGCAAGGGCAGTTTTAACCCCAATGGATATCAAACCCAGGTCATGACTACAATAATCAATGGTTTTCCCAACTAATCTCAGCTGACATGTAAAATCAGGAAGATTGTAAACGTCAAGTCTCAGTGTTTCACCTTGGGTCTTAAATGCTCGTGGACCTGAAAGGTTGCAACAGGGCTTGAATCCATATTGACGTCCCATAACTGAAATACCAACAAATTATACATTATATAAGACAGAAGCAGGCTAAACCCAACAAAGAACTCATGCTATGTATGCTCTCTTTGAAGAGAAGGCATGTTGACACCTGAAAGCTTCCAAAGCGAGCAACAGCAAACTGTAGCAACAGTTTTGCACCTTTTCCACTAGAAGTAGAATCGATCCACCCCTATTTTACATCGACACTTCATTCTGGCTAAGTGTCGTGTGTCTAACACTTTGACTGTCCGTAATGACACGACAATTGATTTCGGACCAGAAGCATGATATTTTATCACAAAATATCCGGGCCCGACAGGCGACGCTAGATATCTTACAGCCGAATGAGTTTTATAGGGCCACCCACACCTTCAATTGCGATACGAAGCGAACAACAGCACACTAGCATGATAACCAGAACCTTAAGTTTAAGGCTGAACCCAGCTAAAATACTATCAGCTCAGAGCAAGAAGACCATAGCTGATGATCGAAAACCGACAGACATTCCCCGGGTAGATACATCTGCTTCTCAGTCTCCCAGATACATATATGCTATGTTTCTTGGACTCTTCACTTCTAGAACCGTACCCATATATCCGACACAGCCCTCAAGGATATCGGTATGGAATCCTTACCTGACCCTTAGCAATCTGACACTCTCTTAGAAGAGAGAAAAAAAAGAAAAAAAAGAGAGAGATACGCGTGACAAAGTAGAGAACTGGATCTTTTGTGAAGCATTGAAGCATTTTGTATTAATTTTAATGATCTTACGCCTTAATTCTTAAACATCTTATGTCAAATACTTCTAGTTCCTGATACTAGGATATGTACCCTAGTTTGAGTAACAAAACACATATGTGAGTACGTCGCAAATCATTAATTAGTCTATGTGATCCTTTGTTTCTTTGGTAGCAATGTAGCATTATATGCTCAATGGATAACACTAAAATTCAGTGCAGCCAGTTTCATAATAGTGCTGCTCAAGCAAAAAAATACACACAACTATAACACCAACATTTTTGCAGATATCAAACAAAGCTTTAGATGAGCCCTCCTAAGCCTATACAATCCATGATGTGGTTCACAGTCAGTAGTTCAAGAGCCTACATCGCTTAGACAGTTAGACTTGGTCAGTATTATTTCAATTCCTTCTCATTATTATTTTTGAATACTAAGCGTAAGTACCAATGTCGAGTGGTGGGAAGCCACAAACGAAGGCACAACAGTTCAAGAAAATGTAGTCCACGATCATACTCGTGACACATTATATTGATAAGATTGCATTGAGAAGGATTAACAAAAGAGGCACCAGTCCAGATAATGAACTTGACAAGGAAAATGTCTCCCCTAAACTAAATAAAAGATTCAGTATAGATCATATAATACACTACACGTCTAAGATTAATTCAATAAACAATCATTGTGAATATAAGCCATGAAGACAAATGAACCAAGAGGCAATATTTAACAGGTCTTAAACAGATACACACAACGTGAAGCGAAAAAGACCTAAACGAATAAGACAATCAACCTTCAGAGTCATGTAGTCACGGCTAAGTATGTATCTTCCATCTCTTGCAAATTTGATATCTGAAATTGAGGCAATTATCTCTGTAAAAAAGGATCTTGAAGCAGGTGCTTCTTGTTCCTCAAACCTGCCAAAATATATATAGGTTAATCGGACTACATGAAATTTTTCTACATTAAAGACACTAGCTCCACATTATCTCCAAGAAGGACTAAAACATTACGAGAGTTAGACGAGAGAAAAAGATAAGAGTGTAGCACTTTCATGCCTTGTCCCTAAATGACAAAGAAACAACCCAAGACATATAACATAAGACAACGAAAGCCAAACTGCTCACATTTTTGCATGGCTGTCACATAATGCTGATTGCCGCAAATCAATGAGGCGAATTGATCCCTTAGAACTACTGTAGGCTAACGTGTTGCAGTGGCTAGGGTGAAACTCAGCTGACGTAATAACCTCTGCCGGAAATCATCAAAATATTCATCAAGAGTGAGGCACAGAAAGTAGAAGTCTTCCAAAGAAATACAAAAGGTAAACGATATACAGATAATCATTGAAAGTGTTCCATCATTATTCACCTAAGACTCACTCTGCCACAAACAACACTTATCGGGGACTTACGGAAACAACCACAGGAAAAATTGCATAAATTCAAGTGATTCAACCTCTTAAACCAGCCAAAGACAGTAGCCTTTGAGACATGAGGGAGTGATGTTTAAATTGCTGATTTCTCAAGGGTTAGCATTACTTTGATTCTCAAACAATAACATTCTCGATCACGGGGCTCACCCGAAGAAAATCATTCACTTGAATCAGATGTGAATCACTAATTGAATACAACAGCAGCTTACTCTGACCGATAATAGAACATGCTCCCTCAATGCAAAATAGTGTCTTAGATCAAGGCAGCCAATTAGAAATACAATATTCCCAGCCTCATAGTAGAATAGAGGAACTTTCAGTTGTACCATACATGGACCATTATTTGAAAACCTTATTAGTGTCTTCTGACAAAAGTAAAACATTGTTTGATTATTACTTAGGTGACAGTGAACGCATAGCAGCTTTTCGGATTAGATCACAGCAAGCTAAATTACTCAGATATTTGACAGTATGAGCATATGAAATTCCTCGAGGTTGTGAATAAATAATTACTGCTCCCATCATTTTATTTAAAAAGTAAAAAACTAAAATAACCTTTTTTCTAACAAATAAATCGTCACGCGCTTTCAGGATGTCAAAGAATGGGTGTCATAGTTTCGAATGAGACCATGATAAGCTTGTAGGTTTAAACTCATTCAAATCAATGCAAATGGTGTAAGAGACTGACCCATCATCAGTTCCTAGGGCTCAATATTATTATACAATGTTTCAGATGATGTCTCTAGCAACCTGGTTCCTGGTATCTACGAAGTCAAATGTTATTCTATCTGCTAGAACACATCCCCTAGCAACCCACAAACCCACCAATCAGCCTCATACTCTACTCAAGAAAACAATAATGAAATGAAAAATAACAAGTTTTAGGAGTATCTTCAGTAACAAACAACGAAAGTCATCAATACTTATTTTTGCAGAAGGAAAAAGTGACGCGTTGCAAAAATTTAGTGCTCAACTAATGATGCTGCAGAAGTTCAAGCTGAGAGGAAGACAAAAATATGAATACATACCAGTCAGATCCTCCATATTTTGCGGCTTTACATCAACAATATTGAAACTTTGACTGCTAATCTCTAAGTTCCATAGATTTATACGTAAATCATCTGCTGATATAAAAGTTTCCCCATCACTGTAATAAAAACATTTAAATCTGGATGTCATTAAAAGACCCCGCATAACATATAGCTATAACGGTTAGGAACAAGTATTAGCATGTTCCACACACCATCCTGAACAGTTTTCTGGAGATAAAGCACAGTATTAGGCATCTAAGACTGCTTAAAACATCGCTTTCAATGATCTCACATTAGTTGACAGCTCAAACTGCGAGCTTAATGTCTGGCACACTACCCTTCATCTACCCTTTTTTTCCTAGTATACCACTGTTTGCTTAGTTTCTATACGATGTCCAGAAAGAGGAGTTCCATCTCCAATAGAGCCAAAGACTAATTATTCTTTGTTTTTTTTATTATGATGGAATAAAGCAAAATGGCTCACTAAACTGATTGAGCTTCTGTCTATCATGAAGTAGCAATCATTTGACTCAAATTTGGACATAATTCACTTTTGGTTATTTGAAACAATCTCTCTATGTTGCTAACACAAAAGTAAGATTGTTCACATTCAACCCGTCCTTACCCCGGAACTTATGTGAGATCCTGAGGCACTTGGGTATGTTGTGGTGGAATTTTTTAACGCTGCACTCTAATACTCAAATCAGCCCCACCACAAGTAACAATGATACCTGACTAATCTTCCATGCATATCCTTAAATCTAGCAAGAACTAAGATAATATCAAATAGGGCCAAAAAGATTTGTAAATTTGCCATAGATTAAGAATAATATCTTAGACCAATGAAGCAGCATTTAGGAGAAAAACAGGGTGGGAGGGGGTGTAGTGAATTCTGTATAACAAACATAAAAGATCTTGTAAGGGAAAGAAAGGAACTCAATAGAACACCAATGAATTTACATACTCCCTCCAATTTTTTTATTCCCAACTGTCTTTTTGGTAAAGTTTTTGATATTTTGACCTTAAATATCTTAGAAACTATAAATAATTGTCATATGTTGCTAATATATTTACATTTACCATTCAAATGTCGTTCACAAAAAATTATTTTCAACGATAAAATTTACATACAAATGCACCATAAAAACGTGGTCAAAGCAATGCATTGAAGACCGTGTAGTGACAGTAGTCAAATGGAAGAAAACAGAAAGTTGGAGGGAGTACATCATTTGCTTGTCTATGCCTCTGAGATCAAATGCACTTGGCCCAACTTAATAAAACATTTAAAGCTAAAATTCTATACCCAGAGGAGTCATCACCTGTTATTTGATATCGAATTTATGTGATAGTCATGAGCATGAGCATAAACTCTTCGACATCTAGCTAGATGGCTGATCTCGTTGCTGGTAACCTGAGAATTCATGCAGTCAACATCACCATTAGCTATAGTTGCACTGGTTAAAGAGAGGCAGATAAAGAGTGCATCTATAGCCAAAAAGAAGATTAAAAAATTGGGGAGTTAAAAGCTTCCTCTAAACAAATAACGTGGCAATAATTAACCACCACAAACTAATCAAGAAATATCTACAGAACATAAGAAGGCCGTAAACAATAAGCAGTAATCCATAACGAACTCAATAATACAAAAGTAAACCAAGAATGCCAACTTTTCCAAAAGATATAATTAACAATAAGAAGAGAGTCCTACATGTTATATTTTACATTACATTTACATTCATTTTTTAAATTAATAGCATTGCTTCTTTAGCAATATGGCTACATGTTATATTGGAATCTATCAGCAAGATTAGATATATTCACTAAATGATTCTGCATGTTGCAATATACATGATGAACTAATAAAAAACCTATGTCCAAGTGATGAGAGTCCTAAGGAGAAAAGAGGACGAAACTTCATTTCCAGAAATCAGAATTACAGGGAAAGGGAATTGTATAAATGAATTAGATTGAGTACAACTACCACAGGTAAGTGCAAAGAGGGTATTCCTCCAGGTGGGAATAATAGGTCATCATTCAAGGAACTGGAAAGCTTGTCAGTAAATCCTCCATTTGCAAGATGAGGCTTAGAACAACTAGAACTTGCAATGGAACCATTCCCTGCAACTTTCGTAGTGTCCATATTCATTTCACCTATCTTCTTGACTTTCTTTTTTTGAACCTGTAACAGTTTACAGTCATGATGCAAAAACAATCTATTAATTGAATGCGAGTGCTCACAGAATGGAAAACAACAAAAGGGACTAATTGGCAAATAACATACACATATGAAAGAAGAACTAGAAATATCTGCCAAACGGCCAAACCCCAAACAATAATAAATGACTCTGATAACCAGCTAAAGACCTCCATTCTCCACCAAAACCATAGAAAGAATACGTGCATGCATGTGTTGACCCAATCATCGTGCATTCGAACAGAAGATGAGAGTCTTATGGGTTCATCTCCACACAGAGTTTGTTGTGCCTTAGTGAAGTGCCACAGCCAATGCCTATCTTAATTTTAAGACGCACGAGGCGGCCAGTGGCAAAGAGGACTTATGGCTACAACTTACAACGAAAGGCACGCCGCACACGTCTTGTGCACACAATGCGAACATGTATTTCGATTGTTCCCAAGGCGCGCTCGGTGAAATAAAACTTTGATTAGTATCTAAAAGATTGGTATCTATAAATAAAACACTCCCTCTTCCTAATCACTGCTTTTTCCCCTTTCTTTTGTGCACTTGGATTAAGGAAATGAATTTGGACAACACAAAACACACGACCCCACATACAATTGAATTTGGACCACATAAAGCTTCCAATAAAGGAAAGCGAGGAGAAAGGATGAATAACCCAAAATGGTAATAGGGAAGACAACCTTGAATAGGAGGGAGTATTAAAAAATCCCTGATCTCTAGGCAAAAAGGATTATACAAACCATAAAAAAGATCTCGCTTAAACACAGCTGACATGATACTTGGTAACAATCAAAATCGAACTATAGAAATGCCCTACCTTCCAGAACTTTATGGTCTTATCATTAGTAGATAAAAGAAACAATGCGCCATTTGCAGTTTGGCACCATCTGATTTTGTTAATTTTCTCTTCAATTTCCAAACTCTTTAGATAGTCGAACTGAACAGAGAAAAGAGAACCAGACTCATCATCAATACAGCAAATATAAGTCTGTGAAAAGGCGTCAGCTTCATATACTAACAAAAGCACAACCATGTAATCACCATATGAATTTACGAGTGTTACCTCAGGCTCATGACTTTGAAATTCAGTTTTATAACAGAACTCAGGATGCCTACTAACTGGATGGTCCGTCCTCTCCAAATCTCTTCTACTAGTACCATGCTGCATAATTACACAGAATACTTAGAAGTGCAAGCCCACTATTTTGTATTAATAAGATGAGATGCAAGGAACTCACATCCTTTGTGTCTGTCCTCTCAAATAGAACCACCCGGCCACCACGATCACCAGTAGCTAAATGATCTCCAGATTTATCAAACTCGATTGCTGAAATGATATCAACTGCACAAACAAGAGCAAATTTAGTCAGAATTACTCATGTATTGCAGGTAGGGATGAAAAGATTTAAACTATCTAATTTATCCAGCGGAATAACACTAAAACAAATCAAAGATGTAACTTCCAAGAACATAGCACTAAAAAATAAAAATTTCCTTCGGCTCCATTCAAAGCAATCATCAATAAGCTAACTGATAAGAAATTTGGAGAAGTTGTAAGACATCTTGAACTCTCAGATCTTTGGCAAAAACAGAACAATAAGATTACTTTAACGATTGATGCACAGTAAAAAAAAATTAACAAAGTCAAACGACGGCAATAAAGCCACAACCCAATAGCCAACTATGAGTTAAGTTTTGGACAAACAATTATCAGAAAACCTTACCCTTCCTCATCCAACCAATTAGAACTACAAGAGTACGAGCTACCATCGGTGACAATTTTACTTCAGAGTTAAACCACATTTAAGCACGCCAAACTGTTCACAATGATTGCATAATGCCCATATTGCTTCTAAAATAACTGATAGTTGATACTTGATACTTGATACTTGATAGTGCCCATTTCCACTTACTGCTTCATCTAAGAACCCATGTTAACTACTATCTAGCCACTACCTCCATTTTTTCCACTTTTCTCGACAAAACTTTCTCTCGTCTCCAAAGCAAACTCTTTAGTGCATCACCGAAAGGGAACTATATACTAGAAAACAAAAACAATTCTTTCCACGACAAATCCAAAAGATGGTCATTTAAACCCATCAGGAACCAAAAGCTAACTCCTGATTCTAATCACCAATCATCCTTTGTAACTTTCTCTAGCACTAAAAAGCTCTACGACCGAAAACCCGAGAATTACAATAAAGTTGCTAACTTTATAAGCTAAACCACATTTTACTCGGCACCGTCAACAGAATCACAATGATTCTTCTACTACTAACTCATGAAATAAATTTATAATCAATAAAACCACAAAGTAGAGCATCAAAATAACAGATCGAACAATTAAAAAAAACCTAAATTTAAACGCATATCAGCTAAATCGAATCAAGCTAATAAACATAATTGGATCTAAATTACATAAACAGAATAGATGATTAATGATTAATTTATACAAAAATGTTAACCTTCTTGGACTTCTTCACCAGCAGCGCGTTCGCCGAAAACCTGAGAGAATTTCCAATCAAGCGGAGTTGCTGACGGAGCTCCGACGCCGGAAACTTCACCTCCGCCGCCACCGCCGTTCATTTCCCCCCTAATTTATGTATGTATTTCTCTCTCCTAGGTCAAAATCGGTAATAATAAATGCATGATGGATTGATTTATTGATTGATTTGATCGATTGATAAACAGAAATCGATGATTTATCAGAAGATCAAATCAATAAATTAAAAACAAAAAATCAATGGAAGAGAATTTAATTGAGTTTGATGTTAAATTAAATTAGGAAAACTAAGGGGGGAAATGTCAGGATTTTTTTTTTAATTAAATGAGAGTTGCAAAACATTCGAACAATCAGATTTCGATTTCTCTCTCATCAAACTCCCTTCTTTCTCTCTCTTTCTCTCTCTCTCTCTTCTCTCGCAGTTTCTTTCTCTCTCTACGTCCTGATTTTCAGAGGATAGAAATGGATTTTCTTTATTCTCCTTTTTTTTTCTACTTTCTTTTTCCTCAGGATTGAAATTCACTCCTTTCTTCTTCTATTTTCCAAAATTACTCCTGAAATTAATTTATCATTTACGCAAAATTTTCATTTAAGACGATCATTATCAGTCTTAAACTTAACACCGACTAAATACATAATCATCTAATATGTTGCCTAAGAAAAACCAAAAATATTGTCTCTTAAGCTTAAGACGAATTAGTACCCGTCTTAAACAAAACCTACTGAAAAATAACAAGGGTATAATTGTAAAATGCGTATCTGAAAGAGTAAAATCCGTATGTGAAAAAGCACGTCCCCTTAAATACCGCACTAGTGTTTTTTAAACTTTTTTGGATGTCAAAATATTATACACCGTGAATTGAAAATGGGATAGCACTACCATCTTGTCTCGAGTTTTAATATCACTCACTCATATATTAGAGATATCACATATTCGTAATATTATATATTATGAAAATAGCTACGTAATAAAAAAAAAAGTTACATTCGACCTTAATCAACAATTAAAGGGTCACTAAATCACAAAAAGGCGGGCAATATAATGGTATCTTAATAACTAAGCCATGACCGCATATTCCAAATATTTAGGTTCTTTTTATCCTTTATTATTAAAGTTGTCATTTCTATTTGTTCTAGCTTCAAAGTAACATTGATTCATTTTTTAAGAAAATGTTATCTTACCTCCTATAATCCTATGTAGGTATTCCTTAAATATGCATCTTTCCTTTTTAATTGTTTTTAGTAGTGCTTGTCCATTTAGGAACACACATCTACTTCATTGGTTACTCTTTACTTACCTTAGTCTTTTTCATTTGGTGTGAGCTACTTGAGCAAGTGAAAAAAGAACGATTGGAATAGTTGGAGAAGTAACATCAACAAGAGAAAAAAAAAGTAGGAGTATAAAGTAATGGTGAGAGATGTACTTTTATGGATTAGGGAACAAGAAATACGAGATAAATGAGATCTCAACTTCTCATATAATAAGGTCCTTTGATATAATTATTATGAAATTAATTCTTAGGTTAATAATTATAAAATAATTACTCGAAGTGTTTAGACTTTTTTATCAACAAAAGCACAAGACCAAATAAATCAATGCAATAGACACAAATTTTCATTTTATATTCGTCTTAAGCTTAAAGCGGGTTACCCCTTTATCTATGCAAACGACATGTATTTAGCCCGTTTTAACTTAAGGCGAATATATCCGTCTTAAGAGAGATTTATTGTACAATCTTTGTAATACTCTCCACTTACTCGGTAGCCTTTAGAAAGACCTTCCCAAGTAAGATAGGGTGTTACCATCTCGGTTTCCCGAGTTTGTACATATCAAATAAGCAATCTCATAACAAAGTGAAGTACTTTATTTATTGCATAAGAAGGCCATAAAACAATATCCAAACCAAATATAAAACAATCTGAATCCAATAATAGTGAATGTCTCAAAACTAGACTCAAATTTTAGCGTGATCGAAAGTCCCTCTGCGCATCCCCAGCAGCATACAACAATCTCACTCAAACCTGCTAAGCACCAATTCACCATTCGCCGGAAATATCGAATGAATCATGTTATTTTTAAGTAAACAACACAAGGACAGTTCCATATACAATACCAACATCAATCAATGTCACAATAGTGCACAACGATGCCATCAACAAGCGCATCAAAAACCATCCTCCAACACCATCACCATCACCCACCGCGGTGCCATCAACAAGCACACCGCCACACACACCCACAATATATTACCTATCGCAACATGTCACCCCAAAGTACTCAGGCCATACACCATACGCGCACCTCCTCCATGTCAGGACCAGCAAGAGGAGCGACCCCAGAGATCTGGAGACGATGATCCCACCACCGCTCCATTAAGCACACAGTCTCCAAACACTCTTCAAACTCCATAGTAACCACATCACAACACAATATCAATCGATTGCATATATAAAACCGAGGAGGTAAAATCTTACCTAACGCCGAGAATCGCAAGCAAGGACAAAAGATTGCAATAGTACTCTTTCTCTACGAAATCAGCGCCTACACAATCATAATGATACAGTCACTATACTATCCCCCATCCATAATCTAACAATAATCATAATATCTATCCCAAATGCCCAAACCCTAATATGTTAGATAAAGATTAAAAGATTTGGGACATCAATACTTACCGACCACGAGATGAAAACAAGCTAGAACGATCAACCAAAGGGAATCACCACAATCGAGTTTCAAAGAGATTAAGAGTGATTAAGGTGTGTTTAAGGTTTACAAAAAGACAAATGAATTGACAATCATACGCTAATCCTCTTTTAAATCTTAAAAACAAGTGATAAATAAACCGTTCGCAACATTCACCGAACTGGATCCACTTGGTCGAGTACTCGACCCACTCGACTAGTAGTCTCACTTGACAGAGTGACCAATTTACTCGGTCGAGTGGCCACAAAACATAACCGTCCAGAAACTCCAACACCAACCTACTCGTTCGAGAAGCTACACCACTCGACCGAGTGACGCTACTCGGGCAAAGACCCCCACCGAGTAACCTACATAAATACGGAGTATTACAATCTTCCCTCCTTAAAAAGAATTTCGTCCTTGAAATTCATTCTTACACTACAATCAACAACTCTTTTCTAATACTTCATATCCACAATACCGCTCCACAAAATGCCATTTTAATCCAAAATAAACAAACAATGCATCACAACCCAACATTTACTTATATATACCAACACACACATACTCACCAATGTAAAATATACGAAATACTCATGCAACTATATCCTCCCCCCTTTAAAAACAAGGTCAAACCCTTGTAACCAAATTTACCAGATAAAAAAGATGTGATTCTTCTCCCGCATGGCATCCTCAGATTTCCACGTAGCATCCTCTACATTATGGTTAGATCATAATACTTTCACTATCTTCTTCTATCTACCTGCCCTTTTACGCACCTTCATATCTAAAATCTCCTTGGCCACCTCCTCATAAGTAAGTGCTTCACCAAACTCAATCGTGCTCGTTGCTAACACGTGAGATGGGTCACTTACGTATTTCCTCAATTGAGTGACGTGAAAAACAGTTTGCACACGCTCTAGTGCCACTGGTAGATCCAAACGATACACAACCTCCCCAACTCGTGCCAAAATCTCCAATGGCCAGTGAACTTTGGGCTCAACTTCCCCCTCTTACCAAACCCCACGCATTAGAGAAACTCTAAGTAATACTTTATCACCTACCTCAAACGCAATATTCCGACGATGTAAGTCTACATAACTCTTCTGTCGGTCCTGATCTGCTCTCATCTTTTGTCTAATCAGCTTCATTTGGCAACAGAGGAATAAAGCCAGACTTCAGCAGCGCTTACTGTGTCATGCTCAACTTGTAGTTATTGTCAGAAAAATTTTAAGTTCTAGGTATATGTTAGTCCAGTCTAGCATAAAGTCTAGAAGAGATGAAATTTGATTGTTAAAAGTTCAGATATGTTAGAACTTTTTGACTGAAATGTTTTGTATGATATACTTGTGAAATGGATTTTAATGGAAAGCTTACATTCTAGAAAGAAAAAAAAGAATTTTATAAATAAATATAAAAAAAAGGAAGTGTACAACCTCTTATTTATCCTTTGATTCTAATATGCCGTAAGAAGTGCATGTACGCGTACCACGTGTAGAAAACTTGTAATGCTTCACGCACGATGTGGATTTGATTTCTTGAGAGGGTGTCGATGACTTGAAGCTCTCTTGAAGGTTTGAATTTGTGATCGAGTCTTCTTCGCAGGGGACACAATTTATTGTGCTTGTTGACTTCTTACAATGATTTTGATAGAGAGGATATATAGGATGTAATACCTTATTCTCCTTTTGCAATAATGAATTCTCAATCCTTGAAATGAATGAGGAGAGCTCTAGTTATGGAGTTTCAATTCCCCTTGTTGGATTTTGGTAGTTATAGGCCTTTTATGGGCTTATTAGTGAACTTGTCCTAAATTTTTTTTTTTGGATTTAGGGATCCGAATAGCACATTTTGTAATCTGATTCGACTCATATTTCATTTAATCGGGAAAAATTATTAAATCAAGTTAAAATTTGGTATTAACTCAAAATAATTAATTTTTGATTTATTTGGCACATTAACAAATTTTTCGTATCTACAAATTATCCCCTCAGGACCTTGTCACGTGGACCTTTTTTTTGTTGTCTTGATGTGGCATGGTCTAGATCCATTTTGCTTTGACTTGAAAGTCGATAATGAACACCATAACTTGTCGCGAGGACAGCTCTACGTAACATGACTTGGAAGTCAATAATGATGAGCCCCTTAACTTGTTGTGAAGGCAACTTGGGTTGGTTTGACTTGGAAGTCAGTGTATGCCCAATCTTGTTGTAAAGGTAATTTTTTTACCATCATGTTATTCTTAGCGAATGGCATCTTGTTTTACTAGACTTAAAAGTCATTAGGTACTCGAACTTATCGCAAGGATGACTCTTTTGTTTGTAGTATCATCCTTGTCGTTATGTAAATTGTCCGACATTTTTTTCGTCTCCATTAAATACATATCACCTCGGTAATTGTAAACAAGCAATTTGAGGTGTATTATTATGGTGCACACGTACTAACTGAGCACGAACACTTTTCGTCACAAGTTGGAAATGAGCCAATTGTCACCGCTTTGACGACAAATTCGACCATTTTAAGGACATACGGTTATAGCTTGAAAATTGTTCTGGTATCTTTTTTAATCTAAATTTGCTTACATTTTTGTCTTAAATGAGTCATATTTTACTCTGTCTTCAACTTGTGGTGAAATGTAACCCGTTTTCAGCAAGACTTATTGATTCTTACGAGCGGGTAAATGGAGATCTTTGTGTAATTTACTAAGTTGTCATTATATTCCAGTGTGACAAGTAAACTCACTTGTGAGATGTCATATACAGTAATCTAGGAAATAGTTACATACTAATATGTCTCTGTTCCATTTTCTGGCTATCGCATGTCTATTTTTTGGCAATATGGTCGGCGTCCCAATGCTACTGTAACGTCTTAACAAACCTTGGTATTAACTGTGGTACTTTCCTTGCAAACACGTAAACTATACGCTTTTTATTTTTGATGATATAGTTAAGATATTGTCACCTTTTGTCTTTCTTGTCAAGCTCTTCATACTTTTTTGTTGTTGTTGTTGAAT
>JAIUZE010033425.1:0-23594 GCA_022085475.1 Heliosperma pusillum | reverse complement strand
CAATTCTCGGTAAAGGATACCTATTCTTGATTGTAATCCGATTTAATTCACGATAATCGATACACAATCTCATAGAACCATCCTTCTTCTTCACAAAAAGAACAGGAGCACCCCAAGGAGAGGCACTTGGTCGAATAAAACCTTTTTCAATCATATCATCCAACTGCTTTCTTAACTCTTTCAATTCAGAAGGAGCCATACGATAAGGAGCTTTAGCAATTGGACCAGAACCAGGAACAAGATCAATGGAGAATTCAACGTCACGCTCGGGAGGAATCCCGGGCAAATCTTCGGGAAATACATCGACGAATTCTCGAACAATAGGCACAACTTCAATACTTGGCAAAGAGGTATTTGAAGAAGTCACAACACACAAGAATGCTTGGTAACCTTTTCTAACCATACTTACCAACTTCAAAGCAGAAATTAAAGATACACCTTTACGGGGATGAGATCCCTTATAGGTTATTCTAACACCTAAAGGACTCTTTAAGAAAATCTTTTGATCACGACACTCGAACCTAGCATGATACATAGCTAGCAAATCTATACCTAAAATAATATCAAACTCTCCTAGAGGAAACTTAAGGAGATTCGCGGGAAAGATAGAACCCGAAATAGAAATAGGTACATTTGGATAAAGGGTTGAACAAGAGATAATATCTCCGGAAGGTAAGGATATGGGAGTATCCTCACTAGATGTAGGCTTGATTGATAATTTATTAGCATAAGTCGATGACACAAACGACATAGAAGCACCGGTATCAAATAAAATAAGACACGGTTGCTCTAAAATTGAGAACATACCCGTAATGATCTCGGGATGAGCATCGGCTTCGGCACGGCTCATGACAAAGATTGAACCCTTAGGTTTAGGAGGAGGAGGGGGCAACTTCCGATCGGGGCAATCCTCGTAACGATGACCACCCTTTTGACAGAAGAAGCACACATAAGGTCGACTGTTACATGTCACACCGGGATGGTATGGAAGTCTACACCGGTTGCAAAAGCGACCTTGCGGTTGAGCTTGAGGAGCATAGGGCTTATGAGCCACATTTGAAGTAGCTCTAGGAATAAAAGGAGCAGGATTCCTTGAATAGGCATTGGAAGAAGGATTAAACCTCTTCTTGTTAGCATAGGAATTAGAAGAAGACGGAATAAACGGCCTCTTCCCAAAAGCATTCGGCCTAGGAGCATAAGAAGGAGAGGGATTGTTCATTAAAGCTTCATCCCTAATGGCCTTCATTGAATTTTCAGCCCACAAAGCATCATCGTAAAGATCTCCAAAGGATGCGGTACCCCTTCTCACTTTACTTTGAAGCACGGCATTCAGCTTATTTCGATAATAGAAAGCACGATCTTCATCATCACGAATAAGCCTTGGCGCAAAGTGAGCGAGCTTATTAAATTCCGTCGTAAAATCTTGAGCCGATAGGTTACCTTGCTTAAAATCTATGAACTCCTTGAGCCTTTGCTGTTTAAGCTCCTTAGGGTAAAATCTACCCTCCACAAATTACCAATTCGTCTGCCCTACATTTTTTTCTCACTTTATCCTCACAGTGAAGGTGAACACCAAATTTTAAATTCAATGACGGGAACTTGAGGCTCCCCCAGCACCCGGGTTCCCTCCTCTTCTTCTTCCTTGTTTTCCTTGGGAAAATCTCGCCATTTCGGAATTGGTTTCTTCACTTGGTCCTCATTGTAGCCTTGAAATTGTTGTGAGAATTGTTAGAGATGAAGTTTTTTAAGAGCTACCAACATATCATAGTTAGCTTGTTGGATGTGGCGTTGCTTCTCCATATCCTCTTAATAACGTTCGTAGTTTTGCTTAAAAACTTCCCACCGTGCATTATATTCTAACCGGGATTGGCTAAAACCTTGTTCTAAGTTTGACAACAGGGTGTCGATTCCCATTTTCCATTGTTGGAATTGCTCATTCATGAATTATTGTTGTTGGGATGGTTATTGTTGTTGCATAGAAAGGGGTGAATGGTGTGGTGACTCTTGGTGAACATTGGGCATGTTTCATCAAAAGGGTTCCCAACCCAAGGCAAACTACCATAAGGTAAACTTCCCCCTTGCTGTTGTTTTTGTTGTTGTTGTTGTTGTTATTCACCACCCACTTCTTCATCGTCCAAATAAGACCGTTCTACCCACAAGGACGCAAAAGCATCGTCCAGATGCATGTAAAAGCCTTAGGCACGCCCCCACCCCAAAGGAGAGTGGGAAGGTCGTGGAAGGTACATATAACGCTCCCCCCTCTCATGTTCTAAATGACTTCAAGAGGGACATTTTCTAGTACCTCTATCATGTCTATTTTTAGGAGGCACCGGGTATCAATAAGTGTGTCCCCTACAAGTGTCGCGGTGCCCTCTAAAAAAGGATCCTCAAACTCAAAAATAAGCTTCTTGATCATTCCTCCAATGTAAATGGTGTCCTTGGAACCGCTTATCAAATCCAAACACCCTTCAATAAACAAGTCAGCCCAATTAGGGACTTCTACCCTATCTGGGGTATTGCCCATAGACATTTCAAGTTGGTGAGGGTCATTTTGTTTAGGCTCAGATTGGGCAAGGAAGTTGGTGTTTATGTGTCTACTCACAAGGCGAAGAACGGGGTGAGGGATGTTTGTGTTTTTAGAATTTCGGTCTCTAGCATCTCCCGTTATTGCTAACCAAAATGCATTGAGACCGGCTTTATCAATGGACACGATTTCGGGTAGTTTGAGGGCCCGACGAATTTGGTCATGGTTCATTGTATAAATGGTCTCGCAAGATCGAAATTTTATCCCCGAATGAAACTTGTTCCTCACCTAAAGTGGCTTTCTCTAGAGTCGAGAGGAACTCGATCAAGAGTAGTGCTTCTCCGTGTAACATCAACCGCACCAATGCATGCCTCTAACCCCACCTTCCCAAGAAAGAGTCTAGATTGGTGTAGCATTCCCAACTCCCGAAGGGTGTTGACACAAAGGAACCTAGTACAAACATCGACGATCTAGACTTGAAGTGTTTGAATAGTTGGAGGGTAGTACCCAACAACCTTTCCCAACCAAGGTGTTCTTTGGGTTTTTAACTTGAGGTTCTTTGTGCCCCGTGAGGATGAGGCTTTTTATTGTTTGTTGTTATGCATTATAGTTCACCAAAAATCAGGAAATACCACAAGTTTGAGCAAAATTTACTTGGGGACTTTCTACAAACACCTAGTATGCGCTATTGTAAGAAAAGTGTATACTAGTTATTTGTCAATGTAAAAGTTTCCCCAAATCCTTGCAAGCAATAAGGAAATGAAAACAACAAAGTAAAATGATTAAAATCCAAAATTATAAAGTAATTTCGTATTTTAAGCTTGATAATTGACAAAGATAAGTCTAAGGTGATTATATCTCCCTTTGATCTTTGTATGTAACTTGTTGTTTGTTGTGATAGAAACCAAAAGAATACTCAAATGAAGCTTCTTTACCAATTAAAACACTCAAATCTCCAAAGAACACTTGAATTTCGAATTAAGCAACTAAAATCTCGTCCAAAACTTTGCACCAAAACAAGTGATTTTCTTCCCTAAATCACGAAAACAAGAGTTTGTTAATGAAAACTTGGGGTTTGATGCTTAGATTATTGGATTTGAAAGAGATTTTTGGTTTTGAGAGGATTAGGGTTTGAGTTGATTTGAGGAAAGTGATAAGGAAAAGAGTAATTGGGGAAGAAAGAAAGTATGTCGAGTGTTTTTGGCTGGTTTCGAGTATGTCACGAAAAAGGCTCACGGTGCGCTTTTTTGGGGTGGAAGAAGCGCATCGTGCGCTCTACCCTGCAAGTTCTTTGTTTATTTCTCCATTTCTTCCATTCTTAGCCATTTTTTTCCTACTTTTCACACTTGCTTTCTTCACTTTATTATCACCTTGAGTTAACAATCTACACACTAACACACACATTAACCTATTCTAATATGATGGTAACGGTAATTAAAATGCTTATGAATTAATTTAAAATGCAATTTAATTAAAATGCAATTTAATTAAATATGCAATTACCACTATTAAAGATGTAATCTAATATAGAAATTTAAACATAAAACTACACTAGATGCAACGGAAAGAGATATTTACAAATGTTCGTCGTTTATTTAATGTCGATGGCTCTACAAAGAGTTGGATTCCAATTAAGCCTCATAAATGGGATCAATGAGGTGGAGTGTCTCCTCTTCACCTACTTCGACCCCCTCATGATACAATTTGAGTCTTTGTCTATTGACTTTGAGAAATTTCTCGGTCTTGAGACATTCGATGTCGATTTCTCCATAAGAATACACTTTGACTACCTCATAAGGCCCCATCCACCTTTATCGCAATTTTCCCGAAAATAGACGGAAACGACTTTAAATAAGTAAAACGTTTTGTCTCGCTTTGAAGTTTCTCCGAGAGATCATATTATCATGGCAAGCTTGGGTTTTTACGATGTAGATTTCAGCATTTCATAAGCGTCATTGCGGATCTCTTCGAGCTCTTGAAGTTTGAGCTTCTGATGCAAACCCGATGATCAAGTTGCAAATTAAAGAACATAATGGCCAAATAAGCTCAATGCTCAACGTCTACGAGTAAATGGCATGGCTTTCTAAATATGAAGCGATAAGAGGACATCCCAATTGGTGTTTATATGAGGTCCGATATGCCCACAATGCATCTTCCAATCTTCCGCTCCAATCTTTCCTATCGGGATTGACGATTTTTTCAAGGATAGCTTTTATCTCCCTATTTTAAATCTCGACTTGGCCGTTGGTTTGAGGGCGATAGGCCGTAGAAACCTTATGAAGACCGTCATATTTTTTAAGCAAGGCTCCAATGACCTTGTTACAAAAATGTTTGCCTCAGTCACTAATCAAGGCCTTAGGGAATCTAAAGCAAGAAAGAATGTTGGACTTGATGAACTCACTAACCACCTTTGCATCATCTGTTTCGGTGGCTTTAGGCTACACCCATTTTGAGACATAATGCACCGCCAAAAGAATGTAGGTGTACCTATTTAAGACAAGAAACGGACCCATAAATTGATACCCCACACATAAAAAATTTCACAATATAACATTGAATTTTGTGGCATTTCTCTTCTTTTTAAAATGTTTCCCATTCGTTGGCATCTATCACAAGCTTTCACAAAGGTGTGTGCATCTCTAAAAAGTGATGGCCAAAAGAAACCACAATCCAACACTTTCTTGGCCGTCTTTTTGGCTCCAAACTGTCCCCCACATGCATATTCATTACAAAAAGAATAGAAATGATCTCGGTATCCGGCACACACTATCTCACAACTTGATCGGAGCAATACTTCCATAAATATGGCTCATCCCACACATATTATCTCCAGTCAGTCTTGATCTTGTCCCTTTGAGAGTGGGAAAAATCTAGAAGGAACTTGTGTAAAACCAAGTAGTTGACTAAGTGAGCATACCAAGGTTCCAAGGTTGCCAAGGCAACAAGTGTTTCATCAGGAAATTCTTCCTCTTCCTTGATGGGTTCTTGAGGTGTAATTGAGAGTCTTCTAGGATGATCCGGCTTAGATGATCTGCCACATGGTTGGTGGAGCCCGTCTTATCTTTTATGTCGATATCAAACTCGCTCAAAAGGAGTACCCATCTCTCATCAACCTAGGCTAAGATTCCTCCTTATTTGTAAGATGCCTCAACGCAATATGGTCGGTGAAAATGATGACCTTAGCTCCATGGATGTAAGAACGGAACTTCTCCTAAGCGAACACTACCACATAAAACTCTTTTTCGGTAGTAGTGTAATTCCGTAAAGCTTCGTTCATCAAAGTGGAAGCATATTGTATGACATGAGGAAGCTTCCCTACCCTTTGGCCTAAAATCGCGCCAAGAGCATAGTTGCTTGCATCCGCCATGATCTCAAGGGGTTCATTCCAATTAGAAGGTTGAATTATGGGTGTCATTATCAATTTCTTCATGAGCTTATCAAAAGCTTCTTTGCATCCTTCACTCATAATAAAATCACAATCCTTTTGGAGGCGCTTCCATAAGGGTGCGGCAAGCTTTGAAAAGCTTTGATGAAGCGCCGGTAGAACCCGACATGACCTAGAAAATATCTCACCTCACGCACATTAGTAGGATAAGGCAAGGTGTGAATGGTATCGACATTTGCCTTATCGACCTTAATCCCCTTACAGGATATCACGTGCTCCAATACTATTCCTTCTTCAACCATGAAGTGACATTTCTCATGACTGAGTGCAAGATTAGTATCAATGCATCGTTGCATGACCCAAGACAAGTGACTCAAACAATCTTCAAATGTTTCACCGTGAACGGTAAAATCATCCATAAATAGATCAATGAAATACTCTAAATGTTTCGAAAAGACACTCATCACGCACCTTTGAAACGTACTCGGTGCATTACAAAGTCCAAATGTCATTTTTTGATAGGGAAACGTTCCAAAGGAATATGTGAATGTTGTTTTTGTTTGATCCTCGGGTGCTATGAGAATTTGAAAGTAACCCGAGTAACCATCCAAAAAGCAATAATAAGACTTTCCGCTAACCTCTCCAACATTTGATGGTCCTTGTGTGTTACCGCATTCATATGGTAGTCGATGCATACACGCCACCCATTTTGAACTCGGGTGGGGACTAAGACACCGTCTTGACTTTCGACTACCATAAGTCCGCACTTCTTTGGAACAACTTGGGTCGGAGTAACCCATTGACTATACGAGATGGGGTAGATCATACCTACAAGGAGTAGTTTGAGTACTTCTTTCTAGACTACATCCATCATAATGTCGGTCATTGTCCATACGATAGCTGCCATGTGCTTCTTTAGGACTTGAATTAAAGCGCATTCTTGGCTACTTCTAAGTTTGCTTAAAATAATCCGGGCAAGGTTTCTTGCTCTCCTAAAAAAGCACTTCAAATGGCTTGGTAAGGGCTTTAATTCAATAATATGGGCGCGGACAAGAGAAGGAATAGGTTTCTCCTTCGGTAGCTCCTCCTCCATCAACAGAGAAAAAAAAATTCGTTTACAGAGGCGAAAGCGCATCGTGCGCTTTTTCCTCTCCCCCGTTTCTTCCTTCAATTTCTTCATATTCTTCCATTGGTGGGTTTTCCTCCGACTCTTAAATAGTTTCCTGAAAATTACAAGACAACACATATCCCAACTCCTCTCCAACCATTCCATTATTTGATGCAACATCCAAAGGATCACTTTTACACAACTCATAGACGGTTTGAATAATGTGTTTAAGAATTTCTAGAAAGCACAGAGAATAGGTCTTTGTGGGGTATTTCATAGCCTTATAAATGTTATATTCAATCATATGACCCTCAAATTCCATGGTAAGAAAACCACTAGACAAATCTATCTTGGTGTTGGAAGTTGTCATGAAGAGCTTTCCCGACAAGATGGGATGTCATCCTTTCTCGGGTTCAATTTCAATCATATGGAAGTCGGTAGGGAAACCCATGTCCTCCACCTTGACCCACACATCCTCAATGATGCCCTTTGGGTAAATGTTTGACCTATCGGCTAGTAAACCACATGAGTTGATTTCAAAGGACCCAGACTAAAAGACTCGTAAAGATAATTAGGCAAAACATTAATCGATGCATCTAAGTCAAGCATATCTCGTTGGCATTCCAACTCTCCAATTTTGCAAGGGATGGTGAACATGCCTAGAACACCACACTTTTGAGGCAAAGGTTTTTGAACATAGGCGATACATGTTCACTAGCCCTCACTTTTCTCATATTCTTTGCTTTGTTGGTCCTCTTAGTAGTGCACAGTTCTTTCAATAATTTAGCATGTTTAGGCACATTACTAAGAAGATCAAGGAGTGAGATGTTTACCTCAACTTTACGAAAGATATCATAAAGGCTTGAAGTCTTTTTTTCCATCGCCCTTGTATCATTGAGAGCACTTGGAAAAGGGGCCCGGGTTCATACTCCGGCAAAGGAAGTGGTTCCTTGTTCTTCACTTTCTTAGGTGTAGAAACTTGATCATATTCCATTCTCACTTAAATTCCCTCCTCAACTATATCCTCTATCTCATGAACAGTTTGAAAGGGTCTTAGACATTTTAGGAGGCTTAGCCACTTTCTCCAATTCTCTAAAATTCCTCAAGGAAACCGGTTTTGCTTGCTCCTTAGTGGGTGGAGGTATGGTGTGAGGGGGAGCCTTCCTAATTTAGTTGGTTGATTTGTAAGAGTCTCCATAATTTGACCCACTTCAGTTTCAAGATTGTCAATCCTATATCGGTAAGGCGATTTTGTGGAACCATGGCGGTTTGAAACTCTTTAATAGTAGCTTGCAAACTTTGAGTTTCCTTTTGCATGACCACTTGGTTTGTAGCAAGGGATTTATTTATCTCCTTGATGATTGATTGTTTTGGGGGTTTGAGAAAAAGGAATTTTTTATTCCCTTAAATTTTGGTTTTGATTTTGATTTCCACCCACCCAAAGCTTGGGTGAAATTTGTTACCCTTATTGTAAGTGTTAGAAAATGGGTCAAACTTTCTTTGGCCAAAACCAAGAGCCTTCACTAATGCATCGTCTTCAAACTATGTTGGGCACTCATCGGTAGGGTAAGTGGGATCATTGCAAAGGCCACAAAAATTCACATGTGAGGTGCTAGTATTTCTCTTGATGATTTCCTTTATCAAGGAAGTGAGCATGTCAACCTTCTGTTCTATAAGAGTCGAAGAATGTTTTAATGAAGGAGGAAATTTCACCTTCTTAACCTTCCTCCCATAGGTTCTTGAACCTCCCGCTAGCTTCTCTATCAAATTATTAGCCTCTTGAACCGACATGTTTGTGGCCTCTCTTTGAGTGACGACCATCATCATCCTTCCATCTTGTTCATTTAAGCCCGCACTAAAATTGAGAAGAAGTTAATAGTAAGAATACCCATTGTAAGGACAAATATCAATCAATTGCGTGAACCTTTCCCAATACTCATACAAGTTATCCCCATCTAGTTGCTCAACATTGCCAATTTGCTTCTTCAATTGAGCGGAAAGTGTAGGTGGAAAGTACTTCTCTAGGAAGGCCTTTTTCATGGCTAACCAAGTAGTTGTACTTTCCGTAGGGAGATAATATAGCCAATCCTTTGCCGCATATTTTAGAGAAAAAGGAAAGGCCCTTAATTGTAATTGTTCATCGGTGATCTCATTTGGCTTCATGCTAGTACAAACAAGGTGGATTTCATTCAAATGGTTGTTTGGATCCTCCGTGCGTTGGCCAATGGAATTATGGGAGTTAGAGAATCAATCTGGACTGAGCTCAAAAGTGGCATTCTCCGCTATAGCCGAAAAAGTAATATTTGGAGGAACTTGAGAGAGAACCGGAGTGGTGAACTCCCTTAAGTGACCTTGGTTGACATTTTCCCCTTGTTCTCCCATTTCTATGTTGAGAGGGGGTGGTTGCTCTTCTATGACGAAAACAGTGTTGTTGAAAGTAGAGGAAAAAGAATGGTTATCCTCCCCTTTATTATGTTGGGTTGTTGGATTGATTTATATTATGACTGGTGGTTCTGTTATGCCACCTTCTAGCCAAGTAAGAGTTCTTTGAATTTCACGGTTGAGAGGAAGCAAAGGGTCGCTAGATCTCCTAGTATGAACCATACAGAATCTACACCACAAAACACAATCAAAACGTCCTCACAAAAAAAATCTAAATAAAATAAGAAATAAATCTAAGATGAAAATTATGCTAACTAATACACAAGTGCAATAAAATTAACACAACTAGTCTAGAAACACAATTAAAAACACTTAGCAAAACCATTACCTTCTCCGGAAACGGTACCAAAATTTGTCTCGCCTAAAACGTCGATGTTAAAAACAGTCAAATTAACTATTTAAGACCTTACTAATTACCTACTAATTAAAATAAATAGATCGAGTGGAAAGTAGGTGTCGAACCCAAGGTAAGGGGGAATGCAAATGTGTATATAAAAGTGTCATTAGGACAATTGTGCAAACAAGCAATATGTAGGGGGGGGGGGGGGGTTGAGTTCAAAACAATTAAAGTGAAATCAAAGGCAATAGTAAACAAAAATCAAATAGCAATATGAAGATTTATCATATTTGAGACAAACGTAACCCAATCCAAAGGGTGGTCCTCAAATGGTTGATCCTTGACTCAATTAATTCCCCAAATTAATTATTATTATCTTATTGTGAAGAATACTCTTCTAAACCTCCATTATAGTGGTTAATGACAAGAAAATCACACTTAATCATCAACCCAACTCAATAATCATTCCAAGTATAAATCACATACATTGGCTCAATTAATAAGAAGATAAAAGCATGAGAGATTCAATAAGAGCAATTAGGCACCATGAACAAAATTAATACCAAATTGGAAGTAAATCCCTTTCTTGTAGACCAAGCTAGGAGGAAATCACATTCACTAATTTAAAATACAAGGAGTTGTATAAATAGAATCACAAGAAAATCACACTTAATATTTTAACAATGGATTAAGGAAATGGTAAGATTAACATAGCAGGAAAATCACACTTAATTACTTTAATCAAACAAGGTTCAAAAATCCAACAACTTAAACAAAAGGGATTAACAATAATAACAATAATTAGGGAAATATTAGTAGTCTTACAACCAAAATATTACACCTTTAGGATTGGATTAAGCAAGGAGATTAGTTCTGCATAATAGATCTAAAAACTCAAATAAAAATGATAATCTCAAAATTACAACTTAATTAATATTCCCAAGCCAAAAGATCCTGAAAGTCTAATGGTATTCATCCTTATATAGTCTTAAACCTAAGAGGGACTAAGGGGCTCTAACATGGTGAAAGCTCGTAACAGAAATACTTAGTTCTTCAAAACGACGCACAGTGCGCTTTTGGCACCCCAGGAAAGCGCACCGTGCGCTTATGGGGGGAGGGGTTGAGTTTAAAACAATTAAAATGAAATCAAAGGCAATAGTAAACAACAAGCATATAGCAATATGAATATTTATCAAATCAGAGACAAACTTAACCCACTCCAAACGGTGGTCCTCAAATGGGTGATCATTGGCTCAATTAATTACCCAAATTAATTATTATTATCTTAGTGTGAAGATTATTCTTCTAAACCTACTTTATAGTGGTTAATGATAAGGAAATTACACTTAATCATCAACCCAACTCAATAATCATTCCAAGTATAAATCACATACATTGGCTCAATTAATAAGAAGATAGAAGCATAAGAGTTTCAATAAAGAGCAATTAGGCACCATGAACACAATTAATACCAAATTGCAAGTTAATCCCTTTTCTTGTAGACTAAGCTAGGAGGAAATCACATTCACTAATTTCAAAAACAAGGAGCTGCATAAATAAAATCACAAGTACATCACACTTAATATTTTAACAATGGATTAAGGTAATGGTAAGATTAACATAGCAGGAAAATCACACTTAATTACTTTAATCAAACAAGGTTCAAAAATCCAACAACTTAAACAAAAGGGATTAACAATAATAACAATAATTAGGGAAAGATTAGTAGTCTTACAACCAAAATATTACACCTTTAGGATTGGATTAAGCAAGGAGATTAGTTCTGCATAATAGATCTAAAAACTCAAATAAAAATGATAATCTCAAAATTACAACTTAATTAATATTCCCAAGCCAAAAAATCCTGAAAGTCTAATGGTATTATCTTAAACATAAGAAGGATTAATAGGCTCTAACTTGGTGCAAGTCCGTAATAAAAATGCTCAGTTCTTCAAAAAGGCGCACGGTGCGCTTTTGGCACCCCAGAAAAGCGCACCGTGCCGTTATATTGTTATTTCTTCCTTTTCGATTTCTTCTTTGTTCTTCCCTTGGATAGCTTTTGACTTGTTCTTGCTTAGTATGTTTCCTAGCCTTCCTTAGGACTTTATTGTGTTCCTTGCACCGCTTCAAACTCACTAGAACCTTCCTTTTGCTTTCGATACTCGGATTTGGTACTAATGGACTAAATCCTTCAAAACCGCCTCTCCATATCGACTTATTGTACTAAAAAGTACTAAGTTTAAAGGAAGAAATATGAGCCTATCATGAGTCAATCTAGAAAATCAAATCTATCTTCTTTTAAAGCTCGAGGGTAGGTTTACAATGTCTTACGCTATGAGGGGTATCGAGGGGTCATCCCTGTAAGAGAGCTTTGATGTATTAGAAAATGATCGATGTTATAATTTATCATGATTATAAGATAATGTGAGAGTATGTTAATAATTTTGAAAACATGTATTACGGTACTTTGTATTCCATCATAGTCTGCCCCATCATTAGTTTACGTTTTCTCTTACATATTATTTGTGTTGATGCGAGACTTTTAACCCACAAATAAACTTTTCTAGAAACGAACATCTAATATTTTACATATTACAGGTTATGAAGGCAATCAAGGAACTCGAATTGGAAGGCAAAAAAGCATCCGCAGTATTTATCACCTCCCCAACATATCATGGCGTATGCAGTAATGTCAAGGACATTTCAACCATTTGCCATTCTCGCGGCATTCCACTAATCGTCGATGAAGCTCATGGGGCCCACTTCGGATTCCATCTGAATTTCCCAATTTCGGCCCTCCAACAAGGCGCCGACATAGTGATTCAGTCCACTCATAAAGTACTTCTTTCCCTCACTCAATCATCAATGTTGCATTGCATTTATCTGGTGATATAATCGATAGAGAATCCATTATAACCTGCCTAAGAATACTCCAAAGCACTAGTCCAAGCTTCCTACTACTAGCCTCACTAGATGCATCCACTGCTCAGATCAAAGAAAACCCAAAACCCGTCTAAGGTTTTTGATCATTCAATTAGTCTAGCCAACGAAGCAAAAACCCGACTAAAACTTATACCAGACATCTCAATCCTCGACTCTGCATTTCTTCGAGAGTTTCAATTACTAGACCTATTACAAGTAATAGTTGGAGTTTCAGATTTAGGATTAACTAGGTACGAAGCAACCGAATTGATATACAAAGATGAAAGAATTCTTCCACTACTACCAGGAACACGCGGAATTACATTCCTATTTACTCCAGGAACTTGGATAGATCATGTGAATCGACACATATTAAGGGTTTGCTAATTTATCAAAGAACAATAAGCAAAAGACGAAAAACGAAGAAATTAATCAAGTTAGAGTAAAGCCATTAATGACGATTAACGTTAAGCTTAATCCAAGAGATGCCCATTTTGCGAAGAAAAAAAGGGTGGAAATTAGGGATTGTTTAGGGAAGATTAGTGGGGAATTAATATGCCCTTATCCTCCTGGAATTTCAGTTTTGATTCCTGAAATTAAATATGGTGTTTCTGAGAAAGCTTTAAATATGGTGATTCAAGCTCAAGTTGATGGTGTGAAAGTAAGTGGTGCTTCATATTCTACAATATTAACTATTCTTATTTGCGATGTTTGAGGATTTCTTCAATTTCTGAGATTGATCAACTTTATCATTGAAATGACTTTTATTTGGAGATTAAGGCATGTAGGCATGTAGCATTCAATTGGGGATTTTCTATTATGATTTAAGAGTAACCACTTATTTTAATATTGTTCGTAACGTGTAGATGCTATTAGACCTGGCAAATTAATAATGTCGTTTTGGGTTTGGGTTCGTCTCACATGTTAAACGGGTCATGAACCCTCAACTCAAACCCGACCCAATTAAATTTTGTGTCCACCTACTTACATAAATGGATCATCAAGTCTCATCCTTTATCCGTTAATATCGTGTCATGTTTGGAAAGTGTAAATATATTTATTTAATAAAGGATAAATAAAAATAAGGATTATTTATGTAAATGGGTCGTTCTTGTCGTGTTTGTTTATTGAGAGCTCGACTCAATCTCGTGTCGTGTTCGTGTCGACTCACTTACACAAATGGTCATTAAACCTCAACCCAAAGCCATCAATTTTGTATCGGGTTAGTGTCGTGTTTTCGGGTCGTATCTCTCGCACCCTCATATATCCAGGAGCCTGATCGGGCCTGTCGCAAGCCCTGGTCAAAGATAATTACCCAGACTAGGCTAATAACAAATTAATGTAATTAGGGAAGTAGGAGTCGATCCTTAGGGAGATGGTGTTTCCTATAGAATGTGAAATGTCTTGCAATTGGGTCTCATCTAACGAGTATCAGGGTTTTGGGATTTTGATTTCTAAACTAATAAAAAGCATAAACGAAAACAAAATAAAAGCAATCAAAACGAAAACAATAAAGCAAGTGATGAATTAACAATGATGAAAAGGATCTAGGGAAGTAGGTTCACACATGTAGATTAACATATTGATGAAATTGGATTTAGAACATGCAAATAATTCATTGTGAGTTCGTAAGAATGATGTGTTCATTACAATCATAGATCAGATGGTCTAGCAGGCTTTTAGGCAATTTACTA
This sequence comes from Heliosperma pusillum, assembly GCA_022085475.1. Classification (NCBI taxonomy): domain Eukaryota; kingdom Viridiplantae; phylum Streptophyta; class Magnoliopsida; order Caryophyllales; family Caryophyllaceae; genus Heliosperma; species Heliosperma pusillum. The sequence goes on along the minus strand of JAIUZE010033425.1, from coordinate 9,182 downwards.
GGTTTTAGTCTACCATGTCATGCTTTGTCTATTCAATTCACGTATTTCTACCTTGGAAAAGAATTCCATTTTAGTCAATGGTTTTGATCAGGAATCGTTAACTATCGTTTATAGTCCAAACATGCATAGACACAATGTTTTAAAAGCACAATTTCTTTTATCCAATTATCATCGTTTAATCAATCTACATGGCTACCCTACACCCTAGAAAACGACTACTCACTCATGGCGATGTTTAAATCTAAGAAGATGTTAATAATAAAAACTAGGATATACATGTTTATTTGATTTTGACAAAATTTTAACTCTTTATATGGCGATAATAACGAAGCTATATTGACAATCTAGGGAAATGAAATGATTACAACGACATTAAAATTGAATCTAAAATAACATGTACAAATAGCAATCAAATAAGAAATATAAAGAATTTAAACAAAAGATAAAATAGGAATACCTAAATGACGATCAACGACGATAATGATGAAATGTAAACAACCGTAACAGAAATTCCTTGCATAGAATAGTCGTTCCACGAATTACAATACTTGAACCAAATAAAGTAGATTACAAAGATGAAATCTTTATTGATCTAGGCTAAGGCTTTGATGTAGAAAAGACAGAGACAAACTAAGAAACTAAAGATGAAAAAGAAGAAGAAAATGATCTAGACAAGAGAAGAGAGGCTAGGTTTCTATCCTCCTAATCTAGGGTTTCTAATCTAAAGAGAAGTGTAAGAAGAGAAGAGAGGTGTGTTGAGAAGAGATGTCTTGAGAAGTGTGGCTGAGGCTCTCTTTATATAGCAGTAGAATTTCGTGGGGAAGGGGTCATGTATTCATCACATAAGACAAAAAGGAGGAAGTCGAAGCAAAAGCTCGGATCAGCAAGCTTCCCCGATCGGGTACACCACTTACCCAATCGGGTAAGTTGTATTCTAGAAGCTTTGACTTTCGTTTCATCTCCCCTTCCATATGACTTGACTTTTATTGTCCCCCTTGACCTTTTGAGTCGGGTTTGTTGATAGGGTTTGATGTAAAATGATGATTTCTTCGCCTAACTGATCGATTTTCTAACAACTGTGAAACCGTCTTTGTTTCTTCTTTCTTTTGAATCAGTGAACCTTCTTGAAATGCCTTTGACTTGGTCAAGCTTTGCTTCTTCAAATCGTCGGGTTCTAGGCAAATGCTCGGGAATATAGAAAAAGGGCGTAGAAACGTCACTTTCCCTACAAAACAGGTTAGAACATAGGAATTCGCCTAGAAGACGATATTAGCTCATAAAGTGGCTTAACAAAGCACAAATGACATACAAAACCGAGCTAAATTGGGGGTTAAAATCATACAAATATTCACTTATCAAACTCCCCCAAGCTAAACCCTTGCTTGTCCTCAAGCAAACATAACAAACGATACCAGGACAACGGTTGCAAGCATTGGCTACTACACCTTCAAGAAACAAATCTCAACGCAAAACTTTGGAAACATAATGAATCATAACCCAAAAACAACGTGGGCAAGAATGATACATAAGCATGGCTGAGATTTACATAACGACGCAGCACAAAGAATTTCACTAAAGAATTTTTGGCTCTTGCATGATCTTTTTGACAAATGGACTCTCACGGCACACTCGAACACTCATGTATGAAAAAGGTGATTTCTTTATGTGTAAATGTTTTTGAGACACTCACCTATCTACGACTTATGAAAATGTGTCCGCAGTCTAATATGGTAAACAATTCAAAACACAAGTCAAAGATCACAATGCATATAGAAAAGAAGCCGAGAAAAGAATATGAAGAAGGTTTTAGGAAATGGGTGAAAGGTGGATAAATAGTTATGGTTACTGTGAAGTTTTAAACGAGCTAGCAACTAACCAATGATAAATGGATACTCAATCCAATCTTTCAATTAATTCCCAAAAAGACGAATAACGGAGGCAGAAGGAGCGGATTGGTTTATTACACACGAAACACAAGAGTGAACTCCTTCTAACATTGAATTGACATTTTGAGGAGATACTCACAACTTCTTCTTTTATTTCTTTTTCTTTCTTTTTTCGATTTTTTTTCTTTTTCAATTTTTCTATTTCTCTTTTTCTTTTGAACATAACATCACTTCTTGAACATTTTGGTTCTCCCAAATTCACTTTGACATAAGAGAACAAAACTTCTCAAAAGAGCACCCATACACCATAGTCTAGCTACTAGCTCAAAAGGTAGACAGTTTTTATATGTAGCTATTATTTTGTGAAACATTTGTATGAAGGGGCTAATTTTGAGGGGTAATTCAGAGTGAAAAAGGCTTCAAATATTAGTGAATCATGAATGCAATGCTTATAGGAATGAAATGAGAACCATACTTATGCGTTTTAACATGACACACATCACAAGGAGAACTACTCACACCTAAATGAGACTGGGTATAGATGTACCAGCCTAAGGAGTATCTACCTTACAATATATGTAACTTGCCAAATGTCAAGATCAAGCGTACTCATCTATAGATTCATTCCATGCCTACTGTGTACAAGTCTTCCCCATGTATGCATAATTCAATGAATATTGAATCATTATCTTTTGAAAGCTCTAAGTTTGGGAAATGTAACATGATAGCATAATAAACAAGCAAGCAAAGCATGAAAAGCATTCAATTATGTTCAAAATTTTAGATTTTTCTCTTATTCAAAAAATTGAAAAATATAAACAACTAAAATGCAAAATGGGAAAATGCAATCCCTCCCCCAAGCTAAACATCACATTGTCCTCAATGTGAGCACAAAGACTAAATATGCAACGAGATGCTCAATGGGAAGAAGGGTAAAAAGGGAAAAAATGAAAGGAGAGTGAAGCTTACTAGTCAGCGCGGACTCCCCCAAGCTAGTCTTTTGGACTTGACAAGGAAGGTCTTCATAAATTCCTCAAAAACTCTTTCATCTGCAAAGGAAATCTAACAAAACAACGAAAAAGGGAAAAAATGCAAAAAGAAAGGAAACACGGGTTGCCTCCCGAGAAGCGCTGGTTTAACGTCCCGCTCGACGAATTTTCTATGAAATCATCTGGTTGGGGATTGACGCTCTATATAGACAATATCTAAGCATCCGATCATGGAATTGCTATAGTAGAGTTTCAATCGGTGTCCATTGACCTTGAATTTTTCACCATTACTAGTCATTATTTCTACATAACCGTATTTGCTTACATATGTGACAGTGAATGGTCCAGACCATCTTGATCGAAGTTTTCCCGGAAAGATTTTCAAACGGGAGTTGAAGAGAAGTACTTGGTCACCGACATTGAATTCTTTTTTGATTATCCTCTTGTCGTGCCAACGCTTCGTTTTCTCTTTATAAATCCTAGAATTCTCGTAAGCTTGCAAACGAAACTCTTCTAGCACATTCAGTTGCAAAAGTTGTCTATCAGCGCTAAGCTTAGTGTCTAAGTTGAGTTCTTTGATAGCCCAGTGAGCTTTGTACTCTAACTCGACAGGGAGATGACATGCCTTTCCATAAACCAACCGATATGGAGATGTTCCAATCGGGGTTTTTAAAGCTGTGCGATAAGCCCATAAGGTGTCATCGAGCTTATTACTCCAATCTGTTCTAGATTTCGAGACTACTTTATGAAGAATTTTTTTCAGCTCTCTGTTCGAAACTTTTACTTGACCGCTGGTCTTAGGGTGGTAGGCTAAACCTCGTCTGTGATACACACCATACTTGGCAAGCAGAGTGTCTAACTGCTTTTCTCCGAAATGAGTTCCTCGATCACTTATCACAGTTCTGGGTACACCAAAACGCGGAAAGATGATCTTCTAAAATAGCCGTATCACAGCTCAAGCATCATTGGTGGGGGTGGCAATTGCTTCTACCCACTTTGAAACATAGTCGACAGCGACGAAAATGTAGCGATTTCCATTTGAAGAAGGGAATGGTCCTTGATAATCAATACCCCAGACATCGAATATCTCGACTTCTAATATGCCGTTTTGAGGCATTTCATGTCTTTTGGATATTTGACCCATTCGTTGACAAGCATCACAAGCCATAACAAAGTCTCTTGAATCTTTAAACATCGAGGGCCAGAAAAACCTGGATTGTAAGACTTTGGCTACGGTCTTGGACGGACCATGATGACCACCGTAAGCAGATGAGTGGCATCCTTCTAAAATTCCTTTTACTTCCCACTGGGGGATACAACGTCTGTACAGACCATCTGAGCACTAAAAAAAGATAGGGGTCATCCCAAACAAAGGATTTTGCATTATGCAAAAATCTCTTTCTTTGGTTATAAAAAAGGTCAGAGGGTAGCTGGCGACTGACAAGAAAGTTGGCAACATCAGCATACCAAGGAGAAGAGTCCGCAATTGCCATTAATGAATCATCAGCGTACGAATCATTAATTGGCGTTAGTAATCCTATTTCAGTTACTCTTATTCTTAAGAGGTGGTCATCGACTACATTCTCTGCTCCTTCCTTATCCCGGATCTCTAAATCAAACTCTTGAAGGAGTAAGATCCATCGGATAAGTCTAGGTTTTGGCTCTTTCTTTGAAAGCAGATATTTCAAGGCAGCATGATCCGTGTAGACAATAAATTTCGATCCTATTAGGTACGAGCGAAATTTGTCTAAGGCATAGACAATGGCGAGAAGTTCTTTCTCAGTGGTGGCATAGTTGATTTGGGCAGGATCTAGGGTTTTACTAGCATAGTAAATCGCATGAAGAAACTTTTCCTTTCTTTGCCCTAAAACAACTCCTACGGCATAATCACTCGCATCGCACATCAGTTCAAAGGGCACATTCCAATCAGGCGACTGGATTAAAGGTGCGGTGATCAAAGCACGTTTGATTTTGTTGAATGCCTCAAGGCATTCCTTTGTGAAATTGAAAGGTGCATCCTTGAAAAGGAACTCAGTCAGGGGCTTGGCTATCTATGAAAAATCTTTTATAAATCGTCGGTAGAAACTGGTGTGGCCAAGGAAACTCCTGATTCCTTTTACATTTGCAGGGGGTGGCAGCTGTTCAATAACTTGGATCTTAGCTCGATCCACTTCTATACCTCTTTCTGAAACGATGTGTCCTAAAACTACACCTTCGTTCACCATGAAGTGACACTTTTCCCAGTTGAGAACAAGGTCGACTTCTTCACAGCGTTTTAGAACTTTGGATAGATTTGTCAAACAATGATCGAAGGAAATGCCAATAGACGCTAAATTTGTCCATAAAGACTTCCATGATAGATTCAACAAAATCTAAGAAGATACTGGTCATGCAACGCTGGAAAGTGACAGGTGCATTACACAAGCCAAATGGCATTCTGCGATAAGCGAAAGTACCATAAGGACAGGTGAAGGTGGTTTTCTCTTGGTCCTCAGGGTGGATAAGGATTTGGAAAAATCCTGAGTAACCATCTAAATAACAGAAATATTTGTGACAAGCTAACCTCTCTAACATTTGGTCAATGAAGGGTAGAGGATAGTGATCTTTCCTAGTTGATTGATTCAGCTTTCTGTAGTCAATACACATACGCCATCCCGTCACAATTCTTGTGGGGATGAGCTGATTCTTCTCATTTTTGACTACTGTTGTTCCTCCTTTCTTGGGAACAACTTGAACAGGGCTAACCCATTTAGAGTCGGAGATTGCATAGATTATGCCAGCGTCTAGCAATTTCATAACTTCAGTTTTAACTACTTCCTGCATGTTGGGATTAAGACGGCGTTGACCTTGAACACAAGGTTTTTGGCCTTCTTCTAAATTGATTCTATGCATGTAGAAGTCTGGGCTTATGCCTGTTAAATCTTCGAGTTTGTAACCTATTGCCTTTCTATGCTTTTTCAAGACAGTCAATAGTGAGGTTAACTGATTTTCATCTAGGAGAGCACTCACTATGACTGGGCAATATTCAGATTCATCTAAAAAAGCATATTTTAGATTCGAGGGAAGAGGTTTTAGTTCAGATTTTTGTACTTCTGCCTTGGCAGGAGTATCGATTAAGCTTATGAACTCTTTAACTTCTTCTGACGGTATTTCTTTTCCGGTCAGGTCCTTTTCCAGCTCACTGATCTCGAAATTGTCATTCTCAGAGATATCTTCCAAAACAAGATTGCCTCTAAAGGATCCTCGATTATTGATGGATACAGAGATTAATCAACAATGGAGTCGACAATATCAATAAAACAGCAAGACTCCTCTACCATGGGGCTTTTCATTGCACTGTTCAAGTTATAGGTGACTTTATCATCACCTACTTCTAGTGTCAGTTTTCCATTCTTAACATCGATTACTGCTCCGGCAGTGTGTAAAAATGGTCTTCCTAAAATAATAGGGATTTGAGAATATTCAGCCATATCTAGCACGATGAAATCGACGGGAATGAAAAACTTTCCTACTTTGACAGGCACATCTTCTAAAACTCCCATAGGTTGTTTTAAAGAACGGTCTACCATTTGCAGAGTGATACTGGTGCATTTGAGAATTCCCATATTCAACTTTTCACAAATGGAATAGGGCATGACGCTTACACTGGCACCTAGATCGCATAGAGCTTTATCGATTGTGTAGGTGCCTATAGTGCAAGGTATAGAGAAACTACCGGGATCCTTTAACTTAGGAGGGGACTTATTTTGCAATAAAGCACTGCACTCAGCTGTGAATGCTATGATTTCAACATCATCTAAAGTCCTCTTTTTAGTTAAGATATCCTTCAGGAATTTTGTGTAAGAAGGGATTTGAGTGATTAACTCAGTGAAGGGAACCGTTACTTGGAGGTTTTTGACTACTTCCATGAGTTTGCTAAACTGGGTTTCCTTATGATTTCTCCTCAAGCGTTGGGGAAATGGAACTTGGATTTTGATGGGTTACTTCATAGGTTCATCCTTATTTTCTTTGTTTTCCGCTTCCTTAGCGGTAGATGGTTGGGATTCTTTTTGGCTCTCTACTGGTTGTGGCTCAACTATTGTTTCCTTGGGTTGTTGAGGTTCCTTATAAGTGGTACCGCTCCTAAGGGTGATAGCATTAGCGGTGTCCCTCGGTTGCTCACCATGAGGTGGGAGTTGGCCTTTTTTCGTTTGGTTATTAGAGGCAGCCAATTAGGCCATTTGAGTTTCAAGCATCTTGATGGCAGCACTTTGAGCTTGATCACTCTTTTGAAGTTGAGCAAACATTGAATCTTGTTTTTGAACAACTTGGAGAAGCATGGATTCAATTTTGCTCAAGCTTGAATCATTGGGTTGGCTTTGATTTTGGGGTGGTTGGTGTTGAGGTTGGTATTGGTGTTGGTGTTGGTAAAGTTGATTGAAGTTACTTTGAAATGGAGGTCTCTGGTTTTGAAAACCAGGTGGATTATAGGGCTTCTGTTGATGTGGTATGAATGTTTGTTGAATCTGATGGTGGGGATTCTGAATGTTGGTGCTTTTGTAGGACAAAAGAGGATGGTTCTTTGTGTTCTCATTATAGAAGTTTGAGAAAGCATTGCCCTGCCTGTATGCTTGGTAGGCATTGACTTGCTCTAGCGAACTCCTATATTCTTGAAAACTGTGTCCTCCAACCCCACATGTCTCACATACCACTACGTGGTTAGTGACGTTAACATGTTGCTTGGATTGGGAAGAGCTTCCTACTTGTTGCTGCAGAAAGGCTAATTGGGCTTCTAGGAGTGCTACTTTGCTTGAATCTTCCTACTTGGTTTTCAGCGCCATAACACGTGATTTGTTATACTGAGAGTCGTGAATTGCCATTGAATCGATAGTTGCACTAGCTATTTCTACATCGATCTGATCGAAACGACCATTGTTAGAGGAGCTGAGGATACGACGCGATTCGCCACAACGACCGTTGTAGAAGGTGATAGCTAAGAACCATGAATCAAGGCCATGATGAGGGCATTCTTTCTATAATTCTTTGTACCTTTCCCATGCCTCATAAAGGCTTTCATCGCCTCTCTGACGGAATCCAGTGATTTGACTCCATAAGAGTGCGATTCGTTCTGGTGGGAAGTACTTTGATAGAAAGCAAGAGCTAGACTATCCCAGTCGGCTATTCCTAAGGCAACTCTGTGACACCCTCAAATTTGCGGAAAGAAAAAAAATAATTTAAATAAATAAAAGATGAGAATACGTTTCTAATAGGTTCACTTTAGTGAAAGTCGGTACATTTTAAAACCGGAACCTACTATTAAATATATTCATCATAAGAAGGTGTCTTAAATAAAAAAGGTTCATAACAAAAAGGAAATAATATTATACATAAAAAATATCTGAAACGGGAGACATATCTCCCGTATAAATACAGAAATAAAAGAGAGTATAATAATATACAATCCTAAGAACCGAATATAGGTCCAAGGTAAATACTTCGCTCGCTAGCTCGTCAATGTACCCAAGTATGCATCACGAACCTGCCAACCGCATTAAATATAAACACGGAATCCACAGTCAGTGGGGAGTAACTCCGAGTTCTCCCAGCCACGAAATGTCGAGTTTAATAAAACATGAATAACATAAAAGCAATGTATATGGCAAATACAAAACCTTAACATATATGATATGCTTTTCATGTTATGAAACAATTAACTAACATATAACCTAGCATATGAAAGCTATCATGTGAATCCGATAATAAACTATAACACGAGGTAGGGAAGCTGGTATGCTAGCTCAGAGGTTACCGTTAACATGGCCATGATACCCTCAAACCCTAATCAAACATAATATCATGTGAATCAGTTAACAACCGGTAATCCAAACTCTATCAACCTTAGCCGGCTTGCATCTCACCTTCTAAGATTCATAGAATCATCAAACATGAAAGACTAATACTTCTAGAAACAGGCATAAGTTCCTAGTACAGTCAATAGACGACTTCTGTAACTCGAGTCTATACCACGAGGTAGGATATACTTATATATTTAGGCTCAGCGGTTACCCTAATAACATGGCCAAAATACAAAGCACACATCTAGGCTCAGCGGTTACCTTTAAAACATGGCCCAGATCCACAGCACATATCTTAGCTCAGAGGTTACCCTAATAACATGGCCAAGATACAACTCTACCCTAATCCTAGACTGCGCAGACCCAGAGAAATGCGGAAAAACATCGCATCCAAGACTCATCACATGAGTACCCCTAAGGAGAGCCACCAAAGGGTTGGCTAGTACTTAAGCTGGCTCCATTCCCCAAAGTGG
>JAIUZE010033423.1:0-14200 GCA_022085475.1 Heliosperma pusillum | reverse complement strand
CTTTAGGTCTCGCGGCTGTTCGAATAAGGATAAGGGAAAGGGTTTAGGGTTGGATTTTCGCGGACCCGCCTAATCCAACACTAAACCCTTTCCCGTCCTACTTATAGGTTATAATTCCCCTAGTTTTAATCCCGTCCCCTCGGAAAAAAGTTCACTCTTCCCCCTCTAGGGTGTCTTTAGGTCTCGCGGCCGTTCGAGTAAGGATAAGGGAAAGGGTTTAGGGTTGGATTATGCGGGTCTGCGAAGCGGTCCCGCCTAATCCAACTCTAAACCCTTTCCCGTCCTAAACCCTTTCCGCGAAGCGGTCTAGCCTCTTTCATGCATCAAAAACCAACATATGTGCATTAAAATACCGTGTACATGCATGAAAAATCAATATATGTGCATTAAACATTCTCATACCTGCATACAATTTGTGAATGATTAGACCATCTAGGTTATACATTTTCATCAATTTGTAACATTATGTTATTAATTATGAAGCTAATAACTGTTCTTAAATTTTACCAGATAATATGGAAAAGGAAACTCCTACAGCCGAAAAAGTTGTGCAATGTTGAAGGAGTTCTCGTAAGAAGCCTAATGATAAAGGCGAAGATGCAAGTCCAAGTAAGAAGAAACCTAACAAAAAAAGCAATATATGTGCATTTAACTACCGTTTCCCGTTCTAATTTTACGATACCACTCCCCTAGTGTTAATCCTGTTCGATATAGTTTGGCTCAAAAATAATAGTAAATGTTGGCAATAGGCATCTAGCCTCTTACATGCATCAAAAACCAACATATGTGCATTAAACTACCGTGTACATGCATGAAAAAGTAATATATGTGCATTAAACATTCTCATACCTGCATACAATTTGTGAATGATTAGACCATCTAGGTTATACATTTTTATCAATTTGTAACATTATGTTATTAATTATGAAGCTAATAACTGTTCTTAAATTTTAACAGATAATATGGAAAAGGAAACTCCTACAGCCAAAAAAGTTGTGCAATGTCGAAGGAGTCCTCGTAAGAAGCCTAATGATAAAGGCGAAGATGCAAGTCCAAGTAAGAAGCAACCTAACAAAAAAAGCAATATATGTGCATTAAACTACCGTTTCCCGTTCTAATTTTACGATACCACTCCCCTAGTGTTAATCATGTTCCATATAGTTTGGCTCAAAAATAATAGTAAATGATGGCAATAGGCATCTAGCCTCTTACATGCATCAAAAACCAACATATGTGCATTAAACGACCGTATATATGCATGAAACAGCAATATATGTGCATTAAACACTCTCATACCTGCATACAATTTGTGAATGATTAGACCATCTAGGTTATACATTTTCATCAATTTGAAACATTATGTTATTAATAATGAAGCTAATAGCTGTTCTTAAATTTTACAGGTTATATGGAAAAGGAAACTCCTAAAGCAGAAGAATTTGTGCAATGTCGAAGGAGTCCTCGTAAGAAGCCTAATGATGAAGGCAAAGAGGCAAGTGCAAGTAAGAAGCAACCTAACAAAAAAAGGAAGCCTAATGACGAAGGTGAAGGAACCTCAAGTGTGAACAAAGCTACGAAAAGAAGGAAACGTAATAATGACTATAAGACTCTACTTACGAGGATGAGTCCTTTAATGATAACTAATCTGATCAAGTTGAGCCCATCTGAGAAGCAAATTGAAGCCATTCAGAGCATGGGTTTTGGGGGTTTGCTCAAGCTTCAAACAGAAGAAATCAATGGTCATTTAACACGATGGATTGTAGAGTCATTCAATCCTTTTGATTGTTTGTTGATGAATGGAAAATTGGATATAACATATGAGGATGTCTACTTGGCAACTGGAATTCCGATGGGTCCATTAGAAATCGTTCAAGTTGGGAGGTACTCCAAAGAGGAGGCTTATTTAGAGGTTGTCAAGAGATTTAAAGGGCAGTTTAGCACCTCAAATATTACCAAAAAGCTTGTACTAGAGAAGATGATGGAGCAGCGGGATGGTGGAGACGATTTCAAGAGAAACTTTCTTTTGTATATCGTTTCAACTCTGTTGATGGGTGTGATTGGTGATGCTCCTAGCACTCGCATATTAAGTTTCTTGGGTGATCTCTCCGATGTTCCTAATTTCAATTGGTGCAAATTTGCAAGGGATCAAATGATGGACAATGTTATTTCATGGAAAGAGGCAGTGGTTAGTGATCCTAATACGTACTTTAAGGGACCTATTCTGATTTTTACCTTTATCTACTTGGATAGAGTAGTTTTTAAGTCCCGAACGGTATCTCGATCTTTTCCTTTGTTGGCTAATTGGTCTGACAAAAATATCAGAGAGAGGGTGAAGTTGGAGAAACACGAGGGGAAGGGTTTAGGAAAGGGGCGCGTAGTAGACAGATTTGTTTATCATTCTGAAACTGTCCATGAAACGGAGGAGAAACACCGGCCTGATAATGCAACAAAAGATAAGGTTGACGGTAATGAAGAAGGTTGTCCCCTTGAAGAGAAAAAAAATGCGTTAATATTTTAGGGGGGTCTGCTTTTTATTTTGCAGACAGTTATGATGCATTATCCAAGGCAATTCGGCAAGCTAAATCCAAGGTTCCCAGTTTAGTCGCCGTTTCCCAAATGCAATCTTTGGCTGATTCATTGTTTGAAGGGTTCTCCATGTCTCAGCAGAGTAAAGAATCTGAGAGGGAGGGGGATAGGGAGGGTGCTTCTGGCGTGGGTGGTTCTACAAGTGGTGATAAAGTGGAGCTAGATCAGAGGATGGAGGAGGATAAAGTTCAGCAAGACAAAGATAAAGTTGAACCTGAAACGGAGGAGGAGACGAAGAAGGATGAGGTCTATGGGGATGATGATTTTTTTGATAATCCCTCTGTCTTAGTTGAACTAGAAAGTGTTCTTAATAATGCCTACAACCATGTTGGTAAGATGTTTAAAGAGCATGGTGATAATCTTGGCAAAGAAAAGATGGACAAAGATCTTATGGAAGGACCCTCTTTTAGTCTTTTTACTGGTGATGACGCGCCATACACATCTCAAGAGTTCCGTGACTCACTGAAGTTTCTTTATTTTAAGGCTCCTCATGCGGGCGTTCCCCATACAAGCACGTCAGCTACACCTTTCATTTCATCCCATGTAGTAGTTCAGTGCCCTGTATCGCCAATAGTTATCCCGTCCCAACCATCGCCAATAATTATCCCGTCCCAACCATCACCAATAGTTATCTCGTCTCAACTGTCATTGGATCAATCGCCAATTATGCCTTCTTCTCCCCTTGTACAAGTGTCCCCAATTGCCCCCTCAAAACATGCCATGGAGACCCGGCAACCTAAGAGGGTGATGTCAAAGACGAATGTTGAGGTAGCTGATGTTTACCGTTCACCTTTCTTCATACGAAACGTGGATGTGTTGCGTGACTTGAGTCAGTCTGAGAAAGAGATTGGAGACTATGCATTTGCATGTGACTTAGACGAAGGGTATGTATTAGTCTACTACATCTCTTCATTTTTCATTGTATTCGATAAATGTATTATATTTTCTTTTTATAACACTAATGTTTCCTTTTTTATACATGTTTAGCGAGGTTCTGTTCAGCCATACGGGCAAGAGTCTTACACGACGTGATTTAAAGACCTTGTTACTTGGTAGTAAAGTTCACAGCAATGTCATCAGTTTGTGGTGTGATTATCTGAATGACCAAAACAGAATAAGATCTCATACATCCCGTTGCCGTCTATTTTTCACCGAAGAAACTGATGTAGGTTTTTTATTTAATTTTGTTACAACGTCAGTTATCAAATTGTAGCTTTTTTATTCTCTAATACATCACCTAATTTAATCTACAGATTAACTCATTGGACGTCAACTTTGAAGAAGTGAAGTTGGTAATTCCTTAGAGATTTAAATTTTTTTAAAATGTTGCTAATTAATAATATAAATAGTTCTTAGCTAATAGCCTTTTTATTTTTATTATATTGCAGGTTTTTACTTCTGTTGTGGCACCCACGCCACTTCTTTTTTGTTTCCATGTTGAGAATGGCTTGTACGAAGTTATACCCAATGGATGCGAAGCAAACTGATTATTCAGTCCATGTTAAAGATGTGGTATGTCTTCATACGCTTTCGCAATAAGCTTGTTAAATGGCTGATTTAGGTCTACTTTTAAAATAAATTATTTACTTGGCATTGTCTTTCGCTTATCAGACGAAATTTTTGATTTCAAAGCTTAGTAACAAGATTCCAAAGCTGAACGCTGCATGGTATTTAATAGCCAAACTGTATGTTCCGAATTCAACCTTTGATGTTGTGTGTGATACTGGAATCTACCTTATGCGTCATAGGGAGACGTACAACGGGACTAAGTTAGGCTATAGTTCAAAGCTGCTAAAGGACGTAAGTCTCTATTACTGAAGTCTAATTTTAAGTTAGTGTTTCTATTTATCTAGCTTATGCGTAATATTTAGATCAATTCAGATGAATGTTTATTAGGAAGGTCATCAGTTTGTTTTCATTTTCTGCTACTTGTCTTATTTGTGCAGTTTCATGGATGTATATGCATGAACTAGCTTTGTAGTTTCATGAATTAGCCATGTATATGTATGAACTAGCTCTGTAGTTTCATTAATTAGCCTTGTATATGCATGAAATATGTAGGCTCTGATGCTAACTTCACTTTTTTTTGTTATTTTTCAGAGATATGCTGTGAAACGTTATATTGTGAGGGTTTGCAATCAAATTTTGACTTGGGCTAACAACTCTTTGAAAGTTCAAGTGATGTCTGATGCAAAGGCTTACAACAGTGGATGTGGCTGTGAGATTCGGTAAATAAAAATTCTACATTTTTGTCTTATACAACTTATATCTTGCAATCAAATTTTAAGAACCTTTGATTTTCCGCAGTAATCAGGTGCGACAAGAGTTATGCTATACGGATGCACGAAAAGAGTTATGCTATACAGATGCACAATTGATGAATTTTATTAAGACAAATGTGGCGAATAAGAAGTAAGTTATAATTGACCATAAAGCATTTTTTAAAATATAATTATTTTTTTTGCATTTATATGTTTTGAGTGGATCTAATTACAATATTTGCGTTATTAGTGATGTTGTTGTTGCAACGCAATGGTTGGAAGTTACCCAAGAAGCAATGCAGACTTTGCTACGAGGGAGTTGGGTGATGGATACACTACTACAAAAACAGGAAATGACAACGGCTAAAAACCGTTGTAATATTAAAACGCGGACGTTGTTAAAGCCTCCGTTGTTAAAGGTTTTAACAACGTTCCGATTTAATGAAAATACCGTTGTGAATAGTTTTAACAACGGTACAAAGTCGTTGTTATTACTAGATAACTGTTGTTAAAACGTGTGTCTAATTATGGTGGGAAAGAGACGAGAACGGTTCTATTAAATGAAACCGTTGTAAAAGGTAAGATTAGTTTTGGTGGGAAATATTATAACAACGCTATTGTTTTTTAAACCCGTTGTGAATAGTTTTTACAACGGTACAAAGTCGTTGTTATTACTAGATAACTGTTGTTAAAACGTGTGACTAATTATGGTGGGAAAGATACGAGAACGGTTCTATTAAATAAAACAGTTGTGAAAGGTAAGATTAGTTTTGGTGGGAAATATTATAACAACGCTATTGGTTTTTAAACCCGTTGTGAATATAGTTAATTACAACGGAGTATAATAAATAAGCCGTTGTGGAAAGTTTTAATAACAACAGGTATTTTAGAATATACCGTTGTTAAAGGTATGATAAGTTTTGGTGGGAATTATGTTACAACGCTTTTAATGAATTTTGAAAAACCGTTGTTATTATTTTTATTATTGTTTTTGAAAAAATTGTAATTTGTTCCTCTGCCACCAGTGAAAATCCTGCATAAATCAGCAGCAGTAGCAGCAGCACGCATAAACCAATTTCAGAAGCAGTAAAATGATATATCTATATATAAATCAGAGCAATTTATGTACAGCAGCAGCAAAATGATATATACAACCAAAATGATCTCTTTCAGAGCAATTCATACTTACAACTTGCTCTAATTAATGACTTCTACAAATTAAAGTTCCCTATCTGCTTCCAAAATAATCTAAGTTTAATTTATTCTTAACATAATGTTCAAGGACGTATTTGCCCCACAAGTCCCTTACCTCGTCTATATTGTGCTTAGTGTACTCAGGGACATGTGGCGTGTTGATTAAATACTGCGGATAAAACAAAAAAAAAGACATCGATCAGTAGGGTAACAACAGTATAGGCATACATAATTAGCAACATCGATCATATATATATAGCAGAAAAGATATCAGCTCTAATGAAAAAAAGTAAATAATAGCTACATTAAACTACTAACTCTTTCTGGAATGCTGATATATCTTCGCCTAATAATCTCCAACAGGAAACGACAAACGTAGTATCCACATTGGATGCTATCCGGCTGTTTAGGGACCTATTATTACATAATAAACGAAGAGACGAGAAGGCAATTACCAATTAGTTTAATGCGTAATTAAAAAAGACAGATGTATATGCGCAATTAGTTTAATGCACTTAATTATTAAGGTATTGTATTTGCGCGTACGTACCCCTGTTATCGTAATAAAAGTAGGGCCATCATCAGAATATTCTGTCGGTTGATCGCCGATTGCTCTTTTCTTCTCAAAGGCCCTTTAAAAAAGGAAAGAGGACGAAAGTCACATAAACTTACTTAATAATAATAAATGAAACTTAATATTATGTGCCAAATCATCATCACAGTATTATAAACTTACTTAATAATAAACTTCTTAAAGGTCTCGGATGGTTGTCTATGCAAAGAGTCCAACCAAAATACTTTCTTCATGGTCGGATTGATCGCTGCTAGCACCCAATGTCTCCTAGATCGAGAGACACATCATTATTAACAAGCACAACATGCATCATAACCAAACATATAAAAATGCAATTGTATTTGGAATCGTAATATTAATTATATATTACCCGACTTCATTATAAGGGGAAAAAATGAGCTTATTGTTTTTCGCCAATTCCCCAGCAATATAATCTACACGTTCTTCATACGAAAACATCCCGATATGCATAGATAAAACATTTGGGCACATGAATCCGTATTGAGGAAGTGGATTATTGGTCTCGGGGATCACAACCGAGTTCAAGTACCTACATGACGGTTTTAATTCCGATATTAAAAACACTATATCTTAGTCAAAATATTAGAATACTGCATGATTTAATTTATTAAGAAACTTACTTCATCCAAACATATAGGTGTTGGACATCAATCTCGTCAAGGCCAGCCCAAACGGCTAGAATTTCCCAATCCAGCATTGCTTGGCGTTCTACCCCTACAATATCATTCTCGAGCGGAATAATTATTAATTGCTCGCTTGATATGCGTCTCTCAGCCTCCTTATAAAGCTCCAGCATCGCCACCGTTCATACTTTTTCCATGTAAACGTTCCCATGATATTTAGTACGGGATAGACTCCTGACCTCTTTCAGCTTGGGGAAATGATGCGGTGTGCTACCTTTCACAACCTACATGTGGCTAACTAAATTAAGTTGCTCTTTCAATGATGAGGCGATAGTAGAACTTAAAATATAAAGAGAGTTGATTAAATAACTCATCAAGTTGTTGTATTGACGAGGTAGTAGAAAGATTATTGTCTATCGAGTTAGACTTATCCATGTTTTTTGTTACCTACAAAACAAAAATATAACATATAAATTTCACTATTTATGAAGGTGATGAACAAAGACAAAAGGCGGGTTAAATTAGATGTATTTTTCTAACCCCGGCTACATTCTGTTGAATTTTACGATCACGAGCCAGGAAAATGTGGCTTTCAGGCCATTGGACAAAATCGTTAACCGCATCTGCCAGAATTTGAAGGTAGTCGCGGACTGGGACTGGCAGTTTCACTACTACAAAAACAGGCTATGAGAACGGTTAAAAACCGTTGTAATATTAAAAAGCGGACGTTGTTAAAGCCTCCGTTGTTAAAGGTTTTAACAACGGTGCCGATTTAATACAAATACCGTTGTGAATAGTTTTAACAACGGTAATAAGTCGTTGTTATTACTAGATAACTGTTGTTAAAACGGGTGAATAATTATGGTGGGAAAGATACGAGAACGGTTCTATGAAATTAAACCGTTGTTAAAGGTATGATTAATTTTGGTGGGAAGGATTATAACAACGCTTTAATTTTTCAAACCCGTTGTGAATATTGTTAATTACAACGGAGTATAATAAAGAAGCCGTTGTGGAAAGTTTTAATAATAACAGGTATTCTATAATACACCGTTGTTAAAGGTATGATAAGTTTTGGTAGGAAATATGTTACAACGCTTTTAATGAATTTTGAAAAACCGTTGTTATTATTTTTATTATTGTTTTTGAAAAAATTGAAATTTGTTCCCATGCCACCAGTTAAAATCCTGCATAAATCAGCAGCAGTACGCAGCATAAACCAATTTCAGAAGCAGCAAAATGATATATCTATATATAAATCAGAGCAATTCATGTACAGGGCAATTCATGTACATGGCAATTCATGTACAGCAGCAGCAAGATGATATATACAACCAAAATGATCTCTTTCAGAGCAATTCATACTTACAACTCGCTCTAATTAATGACTTCTACATACAAATTAAAGTTCCCTATCTGCTTCCAAAATAATCTAAGTTTCATTTATTCTTTGTTTGTTCATCAAGGACGTATTTGCCCAACAAGTCCCTTACCTCGTCTATATTGTGCTTAGTGTACTCAGGGACATGTGGCGTGTTGATTGAATACTGCGGATAAAACAAATAAAAGACATCGATCAGTACGGTAACAACAGTATAGGCATATCATACATAATTAGCAACATCGATCATATATATATAGCAGAAAGATATCAGCTCTAATGAAAAAAAGTAAATAATAGCTACATTAAACTACTAACTCTTTCTGGAATGCTGATATATCTTCGCCTAATAATCTCCAACATGAAACGACAAACGTAGTATCCACATTGGATGCTATCCGGCTGTTTAGGGACCTATTATTAAATAATAAACGAAGAGACGAGAAGGCAATTACCAATTAGTTTAATGCGTAATTAAAAAAGACAGATGTATATGCGTAATTAGTTTAATGCACTTAATTATTAAGGTATATATTGTATTTGCGCGTACGTACCCCTGTTATCGTAATAAAAGTAGGGCCATCATCAGAATATTCTGTCGGGTGATCGCCGGTTGTTGCTCTTTTCTTCTCAAAGGCCCTTTAAAAAAGGAAAGAGGCCGAAAGTCACATAAACTTACTTAATAATAATAAATGAAACTTAATATTATGTGCCAAATCATCATCAGTATTATAAACTTACTTAATAATCAACTTCTTAAAGGTCTCGGATGGTTGTCCATGCAAAGAGTCCAACCAAAATACTTTCTTCGTGGTCGGATTGATCGCTGCTAGCACCCAATGTCTCCTAGAGATCGAGAGACACATCATTATTAACAAGCACAACATGCATCATAACCAAACATATAAAACTGCAATTGTATTTGGAATCGTAATATTAATTATATATTACCCGGCTTCATTATAAGGGGCAAAAATGAGCTTATTGTTTTTCGCCAACTCCCCAGCAATATAATTTACACGTCTTCATACGAAAACATCTCGATATGCATAGATAAAACATTTGGGCACATGAATCCGTATTGAGGAAGTGGATTAATATTGGTCTCGGCGGGGATCACAACCGAGTTCAAGTACCTACATGCCGGTTTTAATTCCGATATTATAAACACTATATCTTACTTAGTCAGAATATTAGAATACTGCATGATTTAATTTATTAAGAAACTTACTTCATCCAAACATATAGGTGTTGGACATCAATCTCGTCAAGGCCAGCCCAAACGGCTAGCGTATCCCAATCCAGCATTGCTTGGAGTTCTACCCCTACAATATCATTCTCGAGCGGAATAACTATTAATTGCTCGCTTGCTATGCGTCTCTCAGCCTCCTTATAAAGATCCAGCATCGCCACCGTTCGTACTTTTTCCATGTAAACGTTCCCATGATATTTAGTACCGGAGAGACTCCTGACCTCTTTCAGCTTGGGGAAATGATGCGGTGTGCTACCTTTCACAACCTACATGTGGCTAACTAAATTAAGTTGCTCTTTCAATGATGAGGCGATAGTAGAACTTAAAATATAAAGAGAGTTGATTAAATACCTCATCAAGTTGTCGTATTGACGAGGTAGTAGAAAGATTATTGTCTATTGAGTTAGACTTATCCATGTTTTTTGTTACCTACAAAACAAAAATAAAACATATAAATTTCACTATTTATGAAGGTGATGAACAAAGACAAAAGGCGGGTTAAATTAGATGTATTTTTCTAACCCCGTCTACATTCTGTTGAATTTTACAATCACGAGCCAAGAAAATGTGGCTTTGAGGCCATTGGACAAAACCTTTAACCGCATCTGCCAGTATTACTATGTCGTCGCGGACTGGGACGGGCAGTTTACGGGTTCCATAGCCCTTCACGACTCCCACTATCCCCACTTTTGCATGCTTCGGCAAGAGTCGTACGCCATGAACCAAGATGGTTTCCGCTGAGTCCTTGGGCTTTGGGTATACGAAACCCCGAGCAACAATCACATTCTCTTTGAATGAAGGGTCGGCGAGACGAACAACTACCCGCCTTTTTGTGGCCTGAAGAATACACATTATTTACTAAATACCAAAATATAATAGATATCATAAATGATCTATATTGAGTATATAATGTAAAGTTAGTTACAAGTATTTATTGTTGGTGGGTAGGCTATTATACTTGAACATGTCCAGACCAGATTTAGCACTGACAGCATATACTAACTTCTTATATTCTACATACCTCCTTATTGTCACCCGTCTTCTCAGCCGGCTCCTCAAGTTGCGTCCCCTTTTCAGAGTTATTTACCTTATAAAATTAATTAACCAATCAAAGGCATGCAATGGCTGCTGGAAAGAACAAATGCAGAGGTTCAAAATGGTTAAGTCGTATTTACCTTATCGGCTTGAGGTATCAAAACCTCAGCAGCATTAGGTACCTCACCCGTCTCCTCAAGTTGCGTCCCCTTTTCCGACTCATTTACCTAATAAAATAAACCAATCAAAGGCATGGCTGCTAGAAAGAACAAATGCAGAAAAAAAAAATCATATTTACCTTATCGGCTTGAGGTATTAAAACCTCGACAGCAGTAGGTACCGCACCCATCTTCTCAGCCGTCTCCTCATGTATTGGCAAGGTAGTAGTGTCTGCCTCTTGGCAAATCTGTTGCACTACCTCACCCTTTTTAATGACATCCTCCATCATCTTCAATTCTTCTTCGGAAGGCTTGCCTCCAGAATTCATCTTCAGTATCACGGAGGCCAATAACTGAACCTGCACGCCCAAAATGTAGAATCAGCAATTTGTTAAAACAATAACATGTGAATTTTAAATGACAATAACAAATGGTATACGTACCATGTCAGCCTTCCCCTTATTTTTCTTCTTCTTGTTCGAGCTAGTTGTCCCATAATATTTCGTGACTCCGACATGTAATGGGACGCCCCTTAATCGACCTGGATGCTCGGGACGGCCGATCGCTCTAGCAAGAACGTCGTCACGACCACTCGGAGTGAATTTCCCTTCCGCAACCTCCTTCAGAACATTCTCCTATAATATATTAAATAAACTTAATTTAATTTTTGTTACTAAAATAAATAGATAGTTAGACATACAAGAATTGAACAATAAAGTTATTAAAAACCCGTCTTAATAAAAATAATACTTACTATGTTGGCCAAGACTTCCTGATCATATTCGTTACATGTTCGGGATCCTTTAGGCGTGTGCCCTTCTTTATAAGTTACGTGCCGATTCAAGTCGGTCACACCTTTTGACACCTACACGTTAACTCAAAAATAATATATGTATACATGTATATCAAGTCCAAGTATGATTAAAAAAATCTAATATATAGATGCTACTTACGAGATTTTCTTCTATCAATCTGTAACCGCCTCGAGAACCATAATATACCCCCCGCTTCTGTGAGATGTTAGCACGATTTCTGGCGCTAACGCTCTTCAAATCATATAAAATCGCAAGTAGATGAGACAATTAGAAAATTATAGATACAAGTAGAGTTTTAGAAAAATGTAACCTGAAACTTTTAGAAAAATGTAACCTTAAGTAGAGTTTTACAAAAATGTAAACATATGACATGGATACTTAACCTGAAACTTTTCAGTAGCTCGTTTCGCCTTATAATTATCCCATTGTTGCTGAGTGATGTGGGGGTACTTTGTCGGTGGGCTCTTATGCATCTGCCCCGTCTCCTTGTCCACATACAAGTGTAATTTGGCAAGGTCACACCTCCACTGCCTTAAGACTGCCGCTGCCTTACGTAATAGATACTTATCATGGCAGTCTGGAATATCGAAAGCTTCCTGCATCATCATCATATATACTAATAAGCGGCTGTCTAATATCATACCTTTACACGAACCTTTATACGGCTTCCTGCCTTATGTAATAGTAACTTATGCAAAATAAAATGGTGTTTAGCTAAAGATATTATCATACCTTTATACGTTTCAAGAGTAAGTTCTGCAATGAAGGATTTATATTCCTGAAATCATCTAAATCTATAGGCACAAACTGTTTGGTTGTAACTCCAATCCAAGTGGCTAAATGGCTAGCATTTGGACCAGTAGGAACACCTTTCACACTCCATTTTATTTCAATCGGCGTTTTTGCCGCTATAGCTGCAAGGGCTGCAGAGCACTTCGAAGCACCCCTCTCACCAGGCTTATCCCCCTTATCATTGTTTTCTACTCTTTTCCGTTTTTCACCCATGATAATCCTAAGACACTAAGACCTTCAAAATAAATGAAATAGTAACGGAACAGAGTCATGCATACAGCGATTCTAAAACCCTAAGACCTTGAAATGAATGAAATAGTAACTGAACAAATAAAGAGTCATGCAGAGATTCTAAAACTCTAAAAACTTAGAAAGGAATGAAACTACATGATAAAGAGAACGATAAATAGAAAATGAAAACAAAAAGATGAACTTCAAACTTAAAACCCTAAAGACGAAACACAAAAATTACCTGATAAAGAAAATGAGAACAGGGTGATGATAAAGAGAACAGGATGATGATCACGAGTACGAGGAGGATGATGATGATACTAAACAAAAAGATTTGTGTTGTAAACGAGGATGATTGTAAACGAGGAGGATGATGATGATAATGTACGTGTGTAAAATTTACTCTATAGGATTGTAAATTATTTTTTATTAAGAGAAACTAAAGGGTTTATTAAGAGAAACTATTGACAACGGTTATCCTACAAACCACCGTTGTTATAGAGTAATAACAACGGTTAAATAACACCCGTTGTAGAAAGTAATAACACTAAGACAACGGTTTATTTATTATAAACCGTTGTTGAAAGTAATAACAACGGTGAATTTCTAAAACACCGTTTTTATAGATTATGTATATTTTTTTTAATTTTTCAGATACGCGCGCGCGGTATTAAAATTTGAGGCACGAAATAAACTCATTAACTTTGCTCTAAATTAATTTATTTAACTTTGCTCTAAATTTAATTTAATTTATTTTACTTTGCTCTAAATTTTATATTATAGGCGTAAGTTACGTTTAATTATTAGCTCGGATCGGGTTTGGCCTGGGAATCAATTCCAATCGGGTTAGATTCGGCGGGTTTGTAATTAATAACTTTATCGATCGGGTTAGTTATTAATTATTTTTAGTTTTTGATTCAATTACCTCGAATCGGGTCATTTTCTTTTTAATTAAGGAACTGGTTATTATAATTATCATGCATCACTAGTTAACCTGAAACTAATCGATCGGGTGGCCAGGCCAGCAGTTACGGATCGGGCAATCCACTTTCTAGATCAGAGCAAGCGTAGCTACGTACTTCAATTCGGGTCGATCGCTTTTGGGCAGGGTCGGGGGCACGTGTCATTATTAATTACCTCGTATATATATATGTACTACTTATTGATGATGATATATATATATATATATAATAATTAAATGATGATGACTTCCGGATCTCTAATTAACGACGCTCGTTCTACAATTTGCAATAATAACAGATTCATCAATGCACATA